>JALGBA010004285.1:2700000-2867500 GCA_023970755.1 Azemiops feae | reverse complement strand
ATTCTTTATCTCTTTGCCTCTTTCCAATGGAAGGTAACCAGCAATAGGAGCTCATATTTGCACTCAGTTACATTACAGGCAGTCCTTGACTTACAACCATTTGTTTAATGACCATTAAAAGTTATAATAAGTCACTGAAAAAAGTGACTTATGACTGTTTTTCACACTTATGACCATTGCAGCATCCCCATGGTCACCTAATTAAAATTCAGACGCTTGGCAACTGGCATGTATTTATGACAGTTGCAGTGTCCAGTGTCATCTTTTGCAACCATCTGACAAGCAAAGTCAATGGGAAAGCCAGATTCACTTAACAGTCGTGTTACTAACTTAACAACTGCAGTGATTCACTTAACAAAAGCTAAACAGGTCGTAAAATGGAACAAGTCAAGAACAGAGGAAGTTAAAAAAAACTTGAGGAATATCCAGTGAAAACTTCTAGAATACAATAATAAATAACAAATAAAATCTTGACTTGATTTGAGCAAAACTCACTTAACTGTCTTGCTTAGCAACAGAAATGTGGTCATAAGTGGAGGACTACCTGTAATCATGGAAAAAACTCAGATTGGGTGTAAGGACCTGCCTCAATCCCTCTTCCCAAGAAAGTAGAACTCCTGGAACGGCTTCATTCCAAAAGGAACTTTTATTTGGAGAAGCTGACAGCAGGCATAAAAGGCAGGATCTGAGAGTTTCCCGTGCAAATCAATAGGTTAAAAGAATAACTAGCAAACCCCACCCCAATAGTCAACCCACCCCAATAGTCAGTTCAAATGAGCCAATCCCCAGGTATGAATCCGCTGTGGGAATGGGCTTGATAAGATGCTGTTCCCAAGACGGTTAGGTTGTTAGGCCTTTGCACCTCTTCTTCCGCAGCCAGAGATAAGGCAGATGGCCAGGGGCACATTCCATTCTCACCCCAGGCTGGCATCAAGGGATCAAAGAGCAAGCAGACAGAGGAAAGCGGAGAGGATACATTGTAGCGCCCATAGGAGCAAGAAGATAGAGTAAAGCAGAGAGGATACATTTTAGCGCCCATAGCTTCCCCCCCCCCAGGAGTATGGCAGGAATAAAGAAGAAATCACCCCCCCTCCCAACAGCTGGGTTCTGACATTGAGAGATGTATTGCTATGGATCAGGTTGAACTTCTCAGTTTTCACTAGGTATACATTTGCATTTTAATACCGATGTATTTCCTTTAGCTCATCATTACAAAAGTTTCTAACAATGATATAATCAAATACATAAAAATAACATATAAAATACATGATACATAATTAAGGATCGATTTACATCAATGCATTTAGATAAACAGCTAACATATTCATCCAATTGCAAAGTAAAATTAAACCTACATATAATCATGATAATTGTGAAAATTAGAGTAATTAGCCATCTTCTCTGCAATGGTGGTGATGATGCAATCATGTAGAGTTTTTTTTTATGTGAACATTTTTGAGCTACTGACTGTATAAAGCAACTTGTACTCATTAACAATGATTCAAGAGCACTACTGTACTTAGTGAAGTATCCTTTGCGTCTGTTCAAAACTGCTCTTAGAAGATTACAAGAGATTTTAGCATAAATGATTTTATTTTAAAAGGATGGTAAATTAAAGTAAACAAGCCATTTCTTTCTCTAGAGATTTCCCTAGTTAAAACATCAGCATAAATAAATAGGTAATAGGTGAGAGGGAATGCTCTTTCTAAAAGTTTACATTAACAGGAGGATGTATAAAAGATATCCAGATGCTAAGCAGTTTTATGATCACACAGTGCTGATTAAGGAGGAAGCTAGTGTGTAGTTCCCTGGGTGGCTGACAAAGTGAATTATAAATGGGAAAGAAGGGGAGACAGGTACTACTAAGTCTTCGTTTAATGACAACAAAGTAGTAACATTCAGTTTTGAAAGATCTCATTTCAGATAGCACATTACAAATTTCCTAGCCCCTTTGGAAATTGGTGTTTTGGCTAAGTGGGAACTGAAGTATAAAAATTAGTTCTGTGTTCGGGTTCCAAAATGTCATTATTATAGTGAATCTGAGATATTACTCTCTGAAGCATTTTAGATCTTTCCTGTTTTCTTTGAGCTGGAGACTAAGATGCATTCATGGAGGTTTTTAAGAAGAGATTGGACAACCATTTGTCTGAAATGGTATAGTTTCCTGCTTGAGCAGGTGGTTGGACTAGAAGACCTCCAAGGTCCCTTCCAACTGTGTGATTCTCTTATAGTAGCTAATCTTCAGCAGCTATTAGGCCAATTTTCTTTCCAGTTTTTAAACCATATGATTATAAGATCCAATTTGATTTTTAGTAGTAGGCATATAAGCATATTTAGGACTAATTCACTTAAGATGCCTCTTGGCTCTCTTTCATGATCTCAGCAGTTATAACATGTAGGGAATCTAAATAGTTTTCAGGCATTATAGCAAGCCTTTTCTCCAATGTAATTTTCACTTGAGTCGGAAGATACCATCAATGCTGTCCCTGTTCTGTCCATTGTGACCTGCCATTAGCAGAAATTTAGCAGAGCTGCTTCAGAAGCTCCTACAGGGCAGGATCCACTGGTATTGCCTGATATTTTGCTGCAATTCTTTGGGCCATATGTGGCCCATTAAGTATGATTTATTTAAATGCATTTCCTATTAATAGAGAATAGAACAAAAGCCATTGGCTGCTTTTGTTTCAGATAATGCCAGTCTGGTGTGCGTGTAAATATTTGTTGAGAATTAGAAATTAGTTTTCATGTGCACGCTCAGTGTTGCAGAGTCTATTATTTTCAGACTTGCAAGATTCTATTAATATAACTTTTTAATAAAGGTAAAATTAGTACTCGTTGTTGCACTGGGATTACCTTGAAGAGCTGACAATAATCGTGCAATTTGAAAATACTTACTTTTACTCATCTGAAAACTAGGAAGGGTCCCTTCTGAGATGCTTTCTCCACTCTTCCTCTTTTGGACTCAAATTTTGTTTATCAGACTTGTCTAGGCCAGAATAGGAGAACTCGCCACTCTCTGTGGCCAACTCGCCACGGCCATCTCATCACGGCCATCTAGTCACGCCAACTCGCTTTGGAACAATTCCAAGTGGGATAACTCAACATGGTAAATGCTATCCACCACTATTTCTTTGACATTATTTCCATTAACAAAAATGGCAATAATGTCAAAGAAACAGTGGAGGATAGCATTTATTGAGTTGAGTTAGCCCATGTGGAATTGTCCATGGCGAGTTGTCCCACAGTGAGTTGGCTGTGACAAAATGGCTGTGGCAGGTTGGCTGAGGTGAAATAGCCACAGAAAGATGACTGTGACAAGTTGACCCACAGCAAGGTGGCTGCAGTGAGCTGGCCATGACGAGTTGGCTGTGGTGAGTTGTCCTAGACCCTGTCTAGGCTGTGACTCTTCTTCCTGGTTCCCAAGATCATTCCTATTTACCATTACACTCTATTTGAGATACCTTTGTTCAGCCTTGGATTCTGAGTGTTGTCAAACTTTTCCTCGTATAATAAATTGAGAATAAATTCCAGAAAATGTCTTGTTCAATTCTACAGTCAAGTGACAGGATAAAAAAAATCATTTTTTGAGTGACTGATGAAGAAAATTGTGCTCGGTTTCTTCTCTGTGCATTATATGTATCTGAAGATAACGCAGAAGGAAACCTAGTGTTTTCTTAAATCCTGAAGACCATACTAAAGCTGATGACATCTTTGAAATTGTGTTGGAATTACCTGAGACATGAACTTGAGCAGAGGAAATTGGCGGAACTGTATATCTTGAGTTATGACGGATAGCAAACCCTTTATAGGATTTCATATGTCAGTCTGAACATTTTCTCTTTTGGACACACACTCTTCTTTGTTTAGTGTTATTGTTCTTCTTACAGTGTTTAATGTTACATGGCTCCCAGAGACAGAGTTGGGCAGCCTTCTAAATCTGACAAATAAACAAAAGATGATGCCAGACACAAAAGCAAGACTATTGACAAACTATCCAAATATTTCATTCATTCTGAGAGTCATTCGCTGTCAAGCACTAGCTTCCAAAAGCTTTGCCAAGCAATTCATGAGAAGAATCCAGTCTTGCCATCAAGGTACTTAATTACATAAAAATAGTAGGATAATATATATTTACCTAATGTTGTAAAATCTTGAGAACCAATCACAAACTTCATTTGTTCCACATTGAATTTTGATGGTGTGCTTGGTTGGATTTAGGAACTGGAGGAAGAAGTCTCCATGTTTTTAGAATGTCACATTAAAGACCAATGGCCTGAAGCTTTAAAAAAATGACAGCTTTCAGCTAACATTGACATATCTGACATTTATGTCTAAAGTTATGAACCTTCTGAATCTGAAGCTTCAAAGGAAACATCATTGCTCGTTATGTTATAATTCAAGTACTTATAGACAAACTTACGCTCTTTTTTTTTTTTTTTAACAAGGTTTATTGAATTTTTTTTGTTTTACAACCAAATGCTTGAGACTCATCGTGGAGATAGGGCACTCCATGAAAAAAGTAAAAAATATAATCATACATAAACAATTTAAATTACTTCTTTAAAGGTTCCCTCTCTATTTTATCAATCAAGAAAAGAAAGAAAAATAGAAAAAAAACCACGATATCAATAATATTTCTACCCATTTTCAGGCTTAACTAACTTACAATTAACATATTCCAATTTGGCCTTATATAAACATATAGAATACAATTCGGGTACCCATATAATATAGAATGTTTTTAAGATATACATATTATTCCAATTATTCAATTTATACTTCTCTGTTAAATTCTATCTCTTATTCTATTCTATTTCACATACATATTTTATAGATAAACATAACTTTAACTATTTTAAAACCATTTTACATTTTAGCCTAAAAAACTTCCGCTCTTGATACAATGAATTAATGCTAAAAAAATTCTTACCATTTTCTCAACTTGATGGCAAGAATAGATTCTTGAAAATGATTTCAAGGGGGAAATATCATATTTTATCTAATCTATCTGCAGAATAAACTAAGGCCATATTTCTCAAACCTTATAGATAAAAATCCATCTGGAATCTTATGAGGAATTCTTTTACGGCCAATGTTCAGCCTTTACTTGAGGATTTTTCAAGAAAAAAAATCTGGAATTTAACTTTTATTCATATGCTGAGATATTTACTTCCAAACCAGTAAGCAGGTTCCATGTCATTATCCCATTTTTATCAATGTACCTTTTTAAAACTGAATTTTAAACTATAAAACCAAGCAACATGTCAAGCTTGGCATTGAGTGTAATACTCTATGTCCACCAATTAAGTAAGCAGCCTGGATGTCCCTATTTATACCAATTAAAAGAAGTAATAAAAAAATTACAGGTCATTTTTTTCTAAATTTACATTTGTTTTTAGTGGCAGTATTACATTCATTTTGAAATTTCAAATAGGCAAGTTTAACTAGGATGGTCTGAGATTTTTATATTGTCAAAAGAAGTGATAAATTCTGAAAAACCTGCAAAACATTCAACAGAATTGGTAAGTCAGTATTTTGAAATGATGCCAAAATCACTATATACTTTGAGGTAACAAAAATATTTGTGGCTTCAGTGTTTCTTGCCCCATTCTACCACTGATTCCACAATCAAATGGCAACAGAGACAAGGACAAACTCCAGTAGAGAGAGATTGATAGATAGACAGACAGACAGACAGACAGACAGACAGACAGACAGACAGACAGACAGACAGACAGACAGACAGATGATAGATAGACAGAGATGATAGATGGGCAGACAGACAGAGACAGAGAGATAGATGATAGATGATAGATATTGATAGATAGACATGAAAAAAGAAACACAGAATATTCAGAAAATGATAGTCATATTAATTTTTTAATATTTTAAAAGGAGGATAAAAACTAATGCAAACTAATATAAAATAAGAATAAAAGAAAAAGAAAGAAATTAAAAAGAAAACTAAAAGTACAAAAAGGAAAGAAAAAGAAAAGTAGGAAAGAAAGAAAAGAGGTACAAAGAAGTGGCTTCAGAACTTATTTACAAGAGTTGTAACTACAGTTATAAACTTTGGTTCACAGAGAATTTGGGCTTTAGCCCAGTCTGGTGCACTACCTGACTGATATTTCTAGTTGATTGAGGTTGAGGTTGATTGTCAAGACTGGGTTAATATGAAAAACTCAGAGGAATTCACAAAGGTCTAGATCAGGGGTGTCAAACTGCCGGCCCATGGGCCAGACATGTCACGAGGAAACCGCGCCCACCCCATTGCCAGCAATGGGGGAAAAGGTCCGATAAGTCGCGTGACGTCACATGACGTCCCGAGTTTGACATGTCTGGTCTAGATAGTCTGTTATCTAGTGGGCAACCCCCCCCTCCCCAGCCGAAAAGAAGCTAAAGCGACATGTCCAAAAAACATCTCAGCAGCTAGTAGAAAATTATATCTAGGAAGATTTATTATTTTGGCTGGGAGAAGGAAAATGGGAAAAAACAGTATTAAAAAGGATCATAGAAATCATCTGGAGTGAATACATGAGGTTATAACTTGGAAAAAATGTTTTTACTTTTTTTCCAGTCTTCAAAACTCCTAAAGTTTGAATGTCCTCAAATCCCTTCAAAGTTTTGTAGTTTATTAGTTTAGAAGGTAAAGCAGAGCTATAATTTTTACCACCTTGTTTCAGGATTTTATCTTTCTCTCTCTCTCTCCCAGAAACAGCTCCTCTGGAAGTCTGGCATGCTTATAGCATAAAGGATTATGGCTTTCTGTAAACTATTTCCACTTCAACACTAACTCTTTAACAATACATCTGTGGTTTATTCTACATTTATATCACAACAATTATCTAGGCCCTTTAGCTAACAGAGAAGCTCTACTGAACCATTCATTACATTTAATGTAGAAATCAAAGCCCTGGCTTAGTTAATTTACTTATAAGGAAGTAACATTTTTCTTATATTTACAGACCTAAAACTGGCAGACACAGTTACAAGTTGAATTAAATATCATTGCAATAATGTGGATTGGCTTGCATTAATGATTCCATACTAGGCAACAAAGGCCAACATACTATGTGCCCTAATTGTATTCATTTGATATGGATAAATACAATTTTCTAAACACCAATGACAGGTAGTCCTAGAACAGGGGTGGAAAATTAATTTTCCCCAAAGTGGTCAGATGAGAAACTGGGACTGTTGTGGAGGGCTGAACCAATAGGATTTCAACCTTTGCTGTTCCAATATCTAGTGCCAGAGCTAGCCCCAAGGTATGTTGGCTTGAAGAAGTAGTAGAAGATTGTGTTGAGGCTGAGAAAGAACGAGCAGAATATCTAAACACAAAAAATAGCCGCTTATGAAATAATGGACCAATAATGTGTTTGAGCAGACATTCTGAAAAAGAAGTGATTTAAACGGGGGTCTTCTTAATGAACTCAACTAATAAAGGAGGGCTGGAGGGCTCCTATCTTAATGCTCAAGTTTCAACACTTGAACCTCTGAAGTCATTCAAAAAGCTTTGGATGGATCTTGCTTCCTTGTTCATGCAGTGAAGTTAAAGGGTGCTAACTGCCTTTCGGATCTTTATTCTGCTTTGGCAACGAAGCAGACTAGTTATCTCCATTCTGGCAGCTCTGGGAGAGGGAGGGTATAAAATGCCTTCTTTGATGCCATGGGGTTTGTTTGTGTGTGTCAAAGTACTGGCACCAATGGAACCATTCTCTGCCACTTCTCTCCTTCCTGCCATATCTCTTTCCTGCTGTTCCTTCCACCCAAGTGGAGGATGGATTCTTTCCTTCTTTCTCCCTGCTTCTCTTGGCTTGGAGAGTAGAAGAATTTGGGAAGAGAATGAGACAAAGCAATTGTCTGATGCGCCACTTCCCTGCAGACTTTCCCATGGGGACAAGAGGTCATATCCAAAGAGCCTCAGATAGTCTACTAGGAGGTCAAACTCACCCTTAAGCTTCTCTCAGAACAATCTGCTGCAGACTGGCCGCTCAGCATGATTTTCACTGGTAGAAATAGAAAAACACTGTTGCAGCAGCAGAAGAAATGTCAGCGGAGGCTTTGTGTCCAAGGGCATATGAAAACAGTCGGGGATCTCTGCCATAAACATACTGTATTTCAGAAATAAAAATGACATATTTGAAGAACAATTATTGGACCAATTGTTAGAGATTGGGTAGCCTTACTCTAAAAGAGGAAATGGCAAAATCTAGTACGTAGTAAATAAAAAAGCTCCATTGGCCAGTTTTATTTCAGCTGGCGACTTTCTTCAGTGGCATTTCAACTGCTAATCGGAGATGTACAATCACAAAGAAAGATAAAGCAATCCAGACTTTACAAAGGTCATACTAATTATGGCCGACTTACTTTAGGGATAATGAAGTAGGCTCTAGTCCGCAATAGCTTACAACCTGTATGTTTTTAAGACTCTACAAGACTCTCAGTTGATCTTGTTAACTGAGAATTTAAAGGCTAATTAACAATGTTTGGAAAACCTCTTGCCTACTTTATGTTTTTCTCCCTTTATAGCAATTTAACTGAATGTCTCTACAAGGTAAAATCAGGAGGAGGAGGGGGGGAAAAAGCATTTTAAAGTTGGTAAATAAAAATAAATAAATGAAAAGCTAACTGAATATGAGGTTTTCTGCAGCATATCTAGTTCTCTCCAGGATATTCTGAAAAGCAATTTGTGACAGTTGTGTCCAGCTGTTCAAAGCCAGAGGGCCTGTCTAGAACAGCTCTTGCTGGGAAAATATTTGAAAGCTAAAAGGAAGGAATGGAGCTGAGGTTATCCTCCCTGAAAATATAATTCCAGCATTGCTTGGGCCCTAAACACTTCAAATGTGTGGGAAGATAGAATCCAGACTTAGAAAAAAAAATCAATAAATTATTATTTGATTCCTCTTGTACTTAAGTTATTTCATCCACAGGAAAACTGAAACTATGTTACACTGAACTTCTGGCAGTAAACCTTTGGCAAACTGGTGTGATGGTTCAGAGGGTTCAGCTCTTCAAGAAACAATGCAGTGTTTTTTTTGGATTTTTATAGGGAAAGAGAAAAAAAAAATGTTTACTTGGTGTTAAAATTTCACTGATGCACAGAAAGAACCAGAAAGTTAGAGATACATTAAGACCAAGCAGGGCTTTTCTCATCCTGTCCTTTTTGATCTGGTCCAACTAACTCTGTTTTGTTTCCTGTGTGTTCTTTTTCCCAAAGAGTTAGTGCCAGGATCTTCATGTCAAATGGCAGATGGTGAAGGATATTGTCAAAGATGGAAAAGACACACCCAAGTCTTGTAAATGAGGTGTAAGTTGGTTATCCATGCAGGGTCTTCAATGGACAAGGAGGTGGGGTATCAGAAGAGAGAAAAAAGAGGTGCTATGATTCCAAATTATGTGTTTTAAGCTGGATGGGGGAAAAAAGGTAAGCCTTTCTCAGAGGCACATAAAAAGCACTTATAGCCATGCTGATTCATCAGGAGATTATCATGGATCAAAAAAAAGGCAAGCTATTACATAAGACATAATATAATAATAATAATAATAATAATAATAATAATAATAATAATAATAATAATAATAATAATAATAATAATAATAATAATAATAATAATAATAATAATAATAATAATAATAATAATAATAATAATAATAATAATAATAATAATAATAATAATAATAATTTCTATCATAAACTAATAATATAACTATTATATCTTAATATTTCTCAACTATATTCTATTTCATATACTCTATCCAATATCTTTATAAATCAATCCAAATCCCTAAAAATTCCTCAATTGTTTCAATTTAGTCCATTTAATACATCACTAATTACCATTCAATTCTTGTAAGTAAAAATATCAATAATACTTCACCAGTCTCAATCTCAATCTAACTCCTTTAATTTTAAATTTTCCAATTTTTCCTATTGCCATTCCAAACCATAATCAAATCCATAATTTAGATCTAATGTTGACTCAAACCAGAGTAACCTTAAAAATCTCGAAAATATTAGCTCAATCAATGTCCAAAAGCCCTTTTTACCCATCAGATAAAATTTTAACTCTCATTTTTAAATCTAATTCTAGCTTTCTTTTTGTGCCAGGTAGGTTTCCACAGCAGGGCCTCTAGATCCTCCCATCTTAGTGACTGGCTAAAGGCCTTTTCCCACTGTTGAGTCCAATCATATTCTTTTTCTCTTTTATCCAGTGTTGTCTGTACTGTCATGTTATCAACGTTTTTGGTGCCTCGTATTTGGAAGTCCAATCCTGTTGCTTTTAAAGTTGTAAATGTTTTAGTTGAGTTCTGCCTTTGATCATCAAAAATCTCCATCATGTGGGATGTGTCCTCTTCCTCTTCAATAGATTCAATAGATTCAATAGATTGTGAATGTATTCCATCCATCTCGTTAAGTTGTAGATCTGATTGTGTATCATAGTCAATCAAAAGTTGAGCTTCAATTTTTAATTCTGAGACCTCCTTTTTGCTAAGCGTTCTAATATGTTCTTTAAATTCCATTCTCATTTCCAAAAAATTTTCTAATATAAGTCCATAATTAATCTGTGAGTAGGATTCCATCCTCTTTTTTTTATATATAGAAGTTCAGCTAAAAAAATAGATTGCAGCATTATAAAATATAGAGTCCAAACAGAGATATATTTCCAAACAAAGATAGAAAAAAGCCAATAGTCAAGTCCAGCACAGAAATAAAAGAAGCAGCAAGAGTCCCAAGTAGCAGTCAGTTATTATATTGTAATCCAGTCTGGGCATCATGCCAAAATCAGGAAGTGAGAGTTCAACTGGAGAAAGTTACACTGTATCAGTCATAGTTTCTGGGCTTCATGCCAAGTCCCAGGTTGCATTGTATCCAAAACAATCTACATAAGTCCGCCCAGAGAGCAGAAAGTTTTTTAGGCAATACTGTTCAGGAGGGGGGGGGAGGAGAAAAAAGCATTCCACCCCCTCCCTAAGGGTTTTCACCTAAACTGAAGATAGACAAGCCAAAAGAGAGAGTCACAGTAAGGGTTTTTTTTTTCTTTTTCAGGATGCCCAAATTCCAACTGCTTATATAAACAAAATAAAATAATAAAAAACAATAATAATTATTTTTCCAAAGCCCGTTTTCCCCAGTGATCAAATGCTGCTTTCTCAAAATAGGGAAATAGTTCTTAAAGCTGTTAGCAGGGAAATAGGTAAATTAACAAGAGGGAGGGAAAGGTCTCACCCAGATCTTCCACGATGGTTCTTTTTGCTTAGATGTTGCTGTGACTTTCGGCTGGAGCAGCTGAGTGATCGGCCATGTTACTGGCCGATCTTTTCCCCGTCGGCCCAAAGGTGATTTTCTCGGACCGCAGAGGGAGCTGCCACTCCCTCCGCAATCGACGAGTGCCCTCCTCTACGGTGGTCGCCCCTCCAGGGTGACTTTCGACCCTGTCCAGGGTCTACCGGCGGGGGGAAACCGGACGGCAAAGAGAGCAAGTTCTTTGCGCGTCCGCGGGCGCTGCAACCGGAACCGGAAGTCTAATAAAACTTGTTATGATAAAAAAAAGGCAAGCTATCTTTATCCAGATTAACTATAGTGGTGTAAATGGTGTTCAGAGACAGACAGCAATCCCGAACCTCTAATGATAAAAATAGATTTGCAAGTACTTGAAGCTGCAAAATTGGTTCCTTAGAGGGGAACACAATTTTATTTAGAACAGATGGAACGGCTCATCCAGATTCGCAAACCATCCATTAGCAGCACCTTTATCTTGTCTGAAATGAGAATATGCTGATGGTGCACAGTTTTTTCTCTGTTTCATCAGATTCGCTTAGCATCTGGTTGCAGTATCAATGATTTGAGGGCATATTAGGGAATGGCATGCTGTCTGAAGTGAAGAGAGTATTGATTGCATAAAAAGATGCCACAACCAGTCTGTCATTCCTCCTGATTCTGCAGCAAGATATAAATGCCAAAGCCTCCAATTAACATAGACTTCACTCTGTATCCTATTATTGCAATGCAACTTAGGCTCCTTGTCCATTGCTTGCATTTATTACTTGCTGCAAAATGAAAACTTTGTATGCATTAACAGCCCACGGACCGAGTCAAGTGCATGCCTGTCATTTCAGCAGAATTCTCAATGGGAGACCTACATCCTCTTCTCGTTTTTAATCTGCTGCCCACTGACTGCAAGCCGAAGAGTCACCAAGCAGAAGGTGGGAGGCAGAAAAATCACCGTGATCCCATTTGATGTGCCTCCCCCCCTCTATGACTGGGTAATCAAAACCACTGTCATCACAGCAGAAACATTTAGTCAGGTTGGGCTAGCTCAATCCCAGACCTGAGATCATTGATCTCTAGCTAGGCAGAGATTGCAACCTACAACTGAGCAGCTCACCAGATGGGGCGGCTGCATGCAAACATAAAACATCCAATTTCAAGCCTCAATAGCTCCTGGCAGGGTTGGGGCATCTGAGTTCCATGGTTTTCATAGAAACTTGCTCAATTGATTACTATAGCAAGAAGGTAAAATGAAGAGAAAATGAAGTTTGCTTGCACTGATACATTTCCAAGTACTAGAGAACCAGATGACTACTCCATTAATATATGGAGGCTGATGGAGTACATTATTTTAAAAAAAAGAAGCCTTTAGCATTTATCCTCTTCTTCAAAGTAATTTCTGATTTCCTATCCTATATAGCTGTCCGATGGAAATGAAGTTCCCTGCTTTTTCTTGGAATATTAGTATACCTTTTGATGGATCCCGCTGCCAGATCAAATTTTGCCTGATATTTAGCCTAAATCTTCTGTCTTATCTTTCTAATATGTTAATTGGCTGTTACCACTTTAATTAGCCTAAAGCCTCCTTAACAGCTTAATAAAAAAGATATGTAGCTTTTTATTACTATGTTTAGGCTGTTCTTAAAGATTTAGCTCACTGTCCATGACTGGTCTTCTTTAGCTCGGCATATTATTTTTCAGTTCTGTCAGGATCATAACTGTGAGAACCAGTAGCAGAAACTCATGTGTGGTGTTCCTGTAATTGATTGTTTCCTTCATTCTGTCTTTAAGGAGCCTTCCTTAGTCTTTGCCTTCTGACTGGCAGATCCCTTTATCCTCAAGAAATGATTGACAGGAATCACTTCCCTATAACAAAATCACACACTGCTATGTCCCAGTACAGGAGAATATCAGAATGCTGTGGGGAAATCTGATCACACAGATCCTTTAATTTGAATTATCTTTAATTGACTGAACCTTTAACTGGCTAGGCTAGGCCTGATCATAAGATAAGATAAGATAAGATAAGATAAGATAAGATAAGATAAGATAAGATAAGATAAGATAAGATAAGATAAGATAAGATAAGATAAGATAAGATAAGATAAGATAAGATAACCTTTATTGTCATTTTTTTACGTGGGCACACAACGGCACACATCAAAATGAAATTTAGTTGCCCCCGCTCTCAAAGTGAAACACATACATGACACACACCTAAACATACTATGAACAACATATGTATAGACCCACACCCCTACATATACATAGCAAATAAATATTAAATACTGTCCATCTTGAATATATAACAGAAGGAGGAAGCTTGAGAGTTTGCAAGGTTAATGCTGTATGGAATGAAACTATGGCTGAATCTGGATGTTCTGCTATGGATACCACGAAGCCTCCTCCCAGAAGGTAACAAGGAAAACAGGTCGTGAAGAGGATGTGTAGTGTCCCAGATAATCTTACGGACCCTGCTCAAGCAACGCTTCTGTGCTATGTCCTGGATGGGAGGGAGGAAACTGCCAATGATCTTTTCGGCCATTCTCACCACTCTCTGCACCGCCTTCCTGTCTGAAGCAGTGATGCCTCCAAACCAGACTGTGATGCTGTATGACAGGATGCTCTTGATTGTCCCCCTGTAGAAATTGGTCAGGACAGGGGAAGGAAGATGTGTTTTTCTCATGCGACACAGAAAATGCAGGCGCTGCTGTGCCCGCTTCACCAGTTTCTCACTGTTGAGCGACCAAGTCAGCCTACTCGTTAGCTGCACACCCAGGAATTTGATGCTGGTAACCATCTCCACAGGTGAATCATTAATGCACAGAGAAGTGTGGCTGTGCCTGCCTTTTCTGAAATCAACAATGATCTCTTTGGTTTTTCTGGTATTATAACTAGACTGATCCAGTTTTTGCATAAGGGAGATGCAAAAAGGAAATGTGTGTGCAAACATATAGAGAGAAAAGCAAAATTATACATGAAGAAAACTATGCATGGCATGACTGAAATGGAAAATAGGAGGCCCATCTTTGAATATGAGCTTTGGATTTGAAGAAGAACTCATTTTTGAATGCTCTACTGTATGGTTTGTGCAGATGCTTGTTAATACACACATCTAAATTGTGCACCTGCACAGACACTAGGTATCTTTCCTCTTCTCAGTGAAAAGAGCGAATCAGAACACATCTGTTGGCTTAACACTCACAGCAGAGAAGAAAAAGTTGGAAGCCTAACTGCTTTTCAGGCTATTTTTGTTTTGTTCCCTTTGGTGGTTAAGAGAAAGAGGTTAGCATGGTCAGTAATCAGATAATTCATTAACAATGGCTAGCCTTGCTTTAAGATAAGACAGTGAGATCATGTTATTGTGGAAAAACAATAACCAACTACCATCTGAGATATCAGGAAAGAACTAGCCTTCCCCTTTAAGGAACACAAATGACACTGCTGAAAAATTATTGCTGAATTTTTAATCCAGTCATTGGTTTATAGATGCAAAGGTCTTCGGTGAATGTTTAAACCCACACAGAATTATCGCATGTTCTATCTTGGATAAGGACAGATGACAGATGGATACCATCATAGGTAACAGCCATAGAAGTCTCTGTTGACTTCACATTTGAGGAGGCTCTGGAGGGCAAACGATTCCAGCTAAGGATAGCATTAAGCTCAAAATTAGTCCACATCCACCTGTTTCTGACAAAAGCATTTGCCAGGAAATAAAAAAGGTGGAAGAAGAGTTTGTACCTTGATTAAATTCCTCCCCCTCCTCTGTTGGCTTCTCCCTTCTGGATTTCCAGCCATTGCAGCTGTAAGTTTTAGTTCAACATAAGATCTCTTTGCAGCTATTGAAAAAAGAATTGTAGTAACACAGGAGGAAAAACAGCACACATTAAAATGCCATTGTCAATTGTCAACCTCCTGCCAGAGCTGCAGTCATGAAGTCAATATCTGGACCATTAACAAGTAGAATTCTCAGTCTACCCAGGTCATAGTTGTCTCAAAGGTGCTTTTTTCAAAAGGCAACCCTTGAGGAAAAAGAAGAAAACATTTTGTTTCTCATCCAAGAAGCTTCATCAATTGTGATGCGGGGGGGGGAGGAATGGAAGGTTAGGTACCGACAGTTGAAACTAGATGGTGGTGGATGGAAGGATAGGTTCTGGCCAGATGGGGGGGGGAGGATTATATTTCTTTGCAGTCATATGGTCGTTAGCACTCTCCCTAAGGCAGACATGTCAAACTCGCAATGTCACGTGATGTTGCGCAACGAATCTGGACTGTTTTGCCATTGCTGGCAATGGGGTGGGTGCAGCTTCCATGTGACGCATCTGGCCCACAGGCTGGCAGTTTGACACCCCTGCCCTAAGGGCTCTTGAGATCACTTGAAGGTTTATCTTTGCCCTCAGGGTCAGCTGAATCAGAGTTCCATTGGTTGTGGAATCTACTTGGAATTGTTGGAAGGCCTATGTTGTAGAATGGAGATAGGTGGGGTCTTATCCCTCCCCTTCTGTTGAGAGAGGGCTGCTCAATGTTAATGAAAGAGGGGTAAAAGAGGCCATTTATGCAGTGGTGGGATTCAAATATGCGAACAACCAGTTCTCTGTGTGTATGCCACTTCTGGAAGTCCATTCTGGGCCTGGGCTACAAAAAAATTAGCTACTGGTTCTGCTGAAGTGGTGCGAACCAGCTGAATCCCACCACTGCATTTATGTTAACATTGAGCCTACTCAATGGTTGAATGTTTTGCTCCAGAGTCATGGCTCCTTTTTGTGGCAGGAAAGAAGAGGGGAGGGGAAGGTATTCTCTTCATTGTAATGCCACCTCAGGGGGAGGAAACTCCAATGATTGAAGTAATGTTTTTAATGCAGATGTTAAAAGCACAAGAATTATTGTTGGGGAGGGGAGTTGTCAATCTGTTTAAACAAGAACTTTTTATACTTATTTCCAAAGCAAGAGTGACTTATATACTATAGCTCATGCCTTAAATTCTTTGTTAGGATAAGAGTATTGATTTTAGGAGAAGGTACAAGTTGTTTATCACATAGATCAGAGGTCCCCAACCATTTGGGCCCCTAGGACCGGTTCTGTGGAGAAAGATTTTTCCGTGGACCAGAGGGGGCGTGGTTTTGTGTGCTGCCTGCACCCAGCAGGTGGGGCTTCACTTGTTTGTGCGGCCAAGTGCTGGCATGCCGCGGCCCGGTGCCGGTCCACGGACTGGGGGTTGGGAACCCCTGACATAGATTAAGGGCAAAGAGTGAGAGTGGAAAGCAATGGGAGAAAAGGAAAATACCATTAATCCTGCAGACTTTAACTTAGAGCTAATTCTCCAAGGGAAGACACACATATGCACAAAACAAGTAGAACAACACCAGACCAAGGATACAGAGGAACAGCTCAGATCAATCTGTAATATAAATGAAAGAAAAATGATCCTAATCCAAACCAGTTTATTTCCCTAGATAGCTCTTGTCTTCTGATTCTCCAGCTGATTGGAATGGTTTTTTTTAATCTGGTGAAAGACATTTTGAGAAGAGAAAAGAACAAAGGCAAAATTGAGATTTTTCTCATCTCTTTTTAAAGCTCACTTGAGAGGGGCGGGATGGGATCAACGCTTGAGTTGATCAAAGCATGAGTTTCTCAGGCTTTGCTAGTCTCTGCCTGCTGTCCAGATCGGCATGTTTAAATTAGATCAACCTGTCACTCTTGTGCTGTTTTCTCCCCCTTCAATAGGGCAAACAAACATATTAAGGTGCGTTTGGTCTTTTCCATTTTGTTCTTTATCTTTTGTTACTGCACTTAGCTGAGTAAACCAGCTATAGCCTGGTTTACAAAGCTTCTGAGCCCAATTTATTGCTAGTGGACACTAATAAAGTCCTGTACAGCTTGAGCCCCTGTCACCATTTTCTTCATGTAAAATCTGCCCATCCTACACCGTTAGTAGGGAGAGGTTGTTCTAAGTCTCTCCTCTGAAAGAAATCAAGTCAGGTGGGGATGAGGGTTCAAACCAAGAGAATAATATTCTGTGCAGCAACTTCCTTTCTCTGGAATAACTTGTACCCTCAGGTTAGATGTGTCCCTACTTTGCTGTCTTTACATGGTGAAAACAATCTTTTTCAGGAGGGCATCTGTATAGAAAGATATTCCTAATGAGAACAGCAATTTTATTAGCAATTTTAATGGCTATGCTTTTTGGGGGGGGGAGGTTGCTTTATAAATACTTTATGAATTTTTTAAATTTAATTTTATGCCATCATCTAGAGTGGCATATGAGTGGATGCAAAATAAAACAAGAGCAAAACCACTCTCTCCTTTCTCTTCCCTTACGAACAGTGGTACAATCAAGACAAGACTTGGGGGTAGACTCCACTCAAGATAATTGGCAGAAGGAATGCTCTACTGGCAAGGCTTACTTATTAAACTAACTAACAGAAAGATTAGTTAAGACCCTTTCCATCATTCTGTGTTTATAAATGTGAACAAACCTACATGCTGGTCCCAATCTTATATCATTGTGTTGAGCAACAAAGACTGAGAAGAAACAATAATTATGTTCTGTTCTGCTAGAACCTTACTGATTGGAAGACCACCAACTTGTGTTGAGTTCCAACCTCTGAATCAGTCATCCACAACCTCTGGATCAGGGGTGTCAAACTGCCGGCCTGCGGGCCGGATGTGTCATGCTGAAACTGCACCCACCCCATTGCCAGCAATGGAAAAAAAGTCACGATATGTCGCGACACATCACGTGATGTTGCGAGTTTGACACCCATGCTCTAGATCTTTGAACTTTAGTGTCTACAATTTGGCATTCACAAACCTAAGCTATGTATTATTGTACCTCATGAGGAATAGCCAAGAGGATAAAAGTTCTTAGCATAACAAATTCCAATATAGTTCTTATAATGGCATTTTTGAAAATATAAAGACATTCTATGCAGTAAATGCTGAAAGCCTAGCTCTCTTGATTAAGGTTTCTAATAATACATATATTCTGGGAAATGAGCCTTTATTCTGTACTGATCTTACAAGCATCCTAAAGCAGGGTATACAATACATATCAGTCTAAATCTAGTCTGTGTCAGTATCTCATATAGTCCTTTATTCTTCAATTCAAATTCTCTGTGAATTATTTTAATAAAAGAAAATTAGCATTTTTTTCATGCAAGATGCTCCATAATAAGTATAATTTATGCATCATTGTGGTCAATGCCATGATAGATATTGGGAGATGTTGGTAGAACATACCATTTTGTTCTAAAGGAAATCCAGAGCAAATTTATTTCATATTCATTCACTAAGCCACGGCATGAATACTTCAGAGCGATGAAAGGGTGAACTGACTTACCAGAAATTAAACATATAGTTTAACCAACAAACCATCTGCCTGTGTCATCTTCGATTTCTTCATCAATTTCTCAGTTAATCTGCTCACAGGATCTTGCAATCTGTGTGAAATTCTCCATGTATTATGAGGTTCATGAAGCTTACTCTAGGCCAGGGTGTCCAACCTTGGCAACTTTAAGACCTATGGACTTAAATTGTTGGCTAGGGAATTCTGGGAGTTGAGGTTCACAGGTCTTAAAGTTGGGCAACCCTCATCTAGGCCAACCATTCTCATCCTGGTGTCCTCCAGAGCTAGTTGGACAGGTAACAATGGGAGACCAATATTGCATCAGATACAGCAGAAGGGAAAAAGTAACAAAACACCGTAACCAGATATCTTTCTTCTAAGCTCTCTTCAAAAGCTGAATATTCCTGTCAGGGGGAGCTATTGGACATAGGGGTGAGGGAGGAGAAATTGAAAACTTAAAACAGCAAAGTCTGAATCAGAATTAAGCTTTGCCAAGTCTAGAGAATGCAGCAGACAGCTTGTGCTTCAGGTTGCTAAGCAAAGGTGTGAAATTAGTAAAAGAAAAAGAGAGGAAAAGAAAGGAAATCCCCATAGGACCCAAGGAATAAAAGTAGAACAGTGGGAAGTAGATTGGATACCTGTTATATATAATTATGTCTGAGTCTCTTGTGGTGTAATACCATTACATTTTGCCATCAGTGCTAAACACACATGCTCACGCAATGCATTTTCTAGTCGCTTTTTATTTTGTAGTACATTGGAGATGTAATGGGAACTCTTTAAAATGCTTAATGCTTCCCTCCACTTTTTAATTTTGTACCCAAGGTTTTAGAATGGGGGGGGGAGGAATCCTTATAGTTTCTTTATGAACTGCCACATTTTTGATCCTGAAGAACATTAAGAAGTGCCATATCACAGAAAGGAGACAGTAGCAAGAATATTTGGGGTTGCATGGGGAAAGCTTTTGCAATTACTTTAAAAGATACCCTCCTGAAATTTTCAATCACTTTCAACAATCTGGGCAATACAATTTTCTGTGTTGCTCATAGGCTCCTAACCTCTATTATCCTGAAATGCTGTTTAGATAATCTGTCCTTCTGTTTGTGTGACAAAAACTTGATGACTCCTCCTTAAGCTGGTCTCTACCCAGGGCCATGCCAAAGAATAATTAATTGTGGTGATTCCCACTCCAGTTTGTGGAGGTATGGTCATGGGACTAGCCCAATTTTGATTTTTATGTAAGCTTCTGTGCTCAGGCAACATTAATATAAGGCAACTCTTAAAAGCAATGTTTTTTAACCTTGGCAGCTTGAAGACGTGTGGATATCAACTCCCAGAATTCCTAGCTGGCTGGGAAATACTGGAAGTTGAAGTTCACACATCTTCAAGCTGCCAAGGTTGAAAAATCCTACCTAAGAGGGAGGGAAGGTGGGTAATCTAAGTCAGGGGTCCCCAACCCCCAGCCTGTGGACCAGTACTGGGCCGCGGCATGCCAGCAACCGGGCTGCACTAACAAGCAAAGCCCCATCCGCAAGATGCAGGCAGCACACAAAACCATGCACCCTCTGGTCCGCGGAAAAACCTCTCTCCATAGAACCGGTCCCTGGTGCCCAAAGGTTTGGGGACCTCTGAATCTAAGTCATTGACTATTCAGATGCCGATCAGCACCCTCACTATATACACACACTTGTGGACACCACTAATGTTTAACAAGCTGTTTAAATACTTGGGATATCGAGGAGAATCAAGACAAGTCTCAGGATGCCAGCAGGATACAAGAGTTACACTACAGTTGGCTTCTGAAAAAAGATTGAGAGTCTCATAACCAACATATTCAGTGCTTCGTGACTTTATTTCATCCACACCTATGCAGCTTCCAAGTTTATTTTAAAGTGCAAAGTTCCAAGTCTGAAGACAAAACTTTAACACATAATATATTAGTGTGAAGAATGGGAGAAGAACATGGAATAGAAGAGGAATTAGAACACGGAACTTGAAGGAAATAATGGGGATCTTATCTCCCCAGAAGCTCCAATGTTGTTTCGAGCATCAAACATTCTCTAGATTCTTTCCAACTTAAAGCTTTCTCACCCTGCTGCCATTTTTCACTCCCCAATCTTTTTACAAGCAGTTTGAAACTGACCAATGATTTTCTGGGCTGCTGCAATTCTTCAGATGTTGAAAATGATGAGTCACTGCTCATTCCACCTGCCCAACTGAAGAATGTAAAAACTGCATTCTCTCAAGGCCCGCACTTCCCCACCTCTCTGCTTCACCCATACATCTTTACATTTCATGATGGGTGCACTTGTCCTAGACTTTTTTTAAAAAAATCATTATTGCAATGGAAGGGGGTGTGTTGGGGGAAGCATAATACTACCAAGATATTTCTTTGTAGCCTTTTAAAGAAGTTTAAAATCATGGGAGATTAGAGTGTTCTTACTGAGGGAAAACCAGTCCATTCACAATCTCTTCAGAAAAAACCTTTTAAAGTTTGATTTTCAGGTGCACATATCTCAAAATAGCTAGAAGTAGGTCAGTTGGTAGATCTTGAATGCTGTTAACTTGGTCAAATCACAGACATTCAAGGCTGGTTTTAAACTAATGCAGACTCCACATGTACAGGTCTCTTTAGCCATTGGTATACATGAAGCTTTTTAAATTCTGGAAAGAACTGCTAACGGTGGATTTTGCTAACTCTGGTTAAATTTACTGATTTCATTATTCAGATAAATCAGAGCATAGGAAAAGCTGAGTTAGAAAATGGTTTCCATGTTCCATTCATCCCCTCACACCTTTCTCTTGAAAAGTTGTCAACAGGACCTTTGTTGTAATAGGGGGGAAAAGGAAGTGCATATTGTCCTTGGCATTTTCTATTGGTACAGAAATAATAGCATCCTGTTTCACATAATGTACTGACCTAAGAGGAACTAGGAGTCTCTTCGGGCAGAATAAACAGGCAGCTGAAACACCAACAGCAAGACACACTTAATGCATTTTCTGCGCTGGACCCTGGCCATTTCAGCTAAGGGCGAAAGAGACTTCATTGCATGTGTAATGAAGAGACTTGGAACATTTTAAGAAAGTTGACCATGGCATAAATAGCCAAAGGGAACTTTTGTGATGTACATCATCCTTTCCAACCTGGCACTCTCCAGTTGTGATGGGATAATTCTCCCTCAAGCTAAGTTCAACTCTTGAAGTTTCTGTGACAATACTACAGAGGTGGTGCTCCTTTGCCTTCTTTGGGGTTATTTTTCCTTCCCAGTCTATATATTACTAAAACCCTCCTATCTGAAAGCATTAACAGTGTATTATAGGGCAAAACCTTTTCAACCACGACACTTCAAATGGACTAATTTATAGAATGCTGGGACTCATGACTCCCACAGGAATGAAATTTGGGAAAGTTGTCACTGCTTCACTGTTTCCGGGCTGTTGCTGCTTCAGTCTTACCACTCCACTGCCACAATCGATCACAGTCATGTGATCCTCTTTTTCAACATTCCCTGACAGCTTCCCACAAATCCACAGGAGCATCAGGTCCTCTGTGCTCACATCACATTCCCTTGCTTCCTCTACCACCTGGCGGCAGTCACTTGCCTCCAGGGGAGGGGAGGAGAGTGAAGTGAAGGGGAGAGGGAGAGAGAGAGAGAGAGAGAGAGAGAGAGAGAGAGAGAGAGAGAGAGAGGAAACCAGGAGGGAGGGAAGAAAGAGCAGTAAGAAGGGAGGGAGGGAGGGAGGGAGGCATAGGGAGAGAAGGAAGCAAGGAAGGAAGAGGAAGAGGAAGTGAGGTAGGGAGAAAAGAAGAGAGGAAGGAAGGAACAGAGAGGAAGGAAAGAAGATTTCTGGTACTTACTGCCCAAGAGGGAAGCTGACAGAAAGTTGGAAGTTGCTCCTGCTCACACTGATTTTTTGCCCACCCTGCTCATTCTGTCTCTCTGTTTCAATAAGGAAATATTTATTAAACACATTTATATAGCCTCCCAACTCACACACAATGACAGTATCTCTGAAATGATGACCCAGCAGGGCATGGATTGTCAACAAGCCTGAGATTTCCTGGTAGATGATTACAGTTAATAATCTTAGGTACACATTTACACCTAGTCCAAAGTAAAGTGAAAAACTTTTACCAAAGTGACACAGAATGCAAGACAGGCCAATTATGCAGATCCTAAACAAATACAACCTTTAGTAAAGGAAAAACAAGGTTTATTCTGGATTCATTATTCTGTTCTTCTCAGTGACCTAGATTTGAATAACCAACACTTTACTACTCATAGGATCTTTATCAATTGTGAAGCATTCAGCTGTTTACCCTTTTTAAATAATCCTGTTTGCATCAACCAAAGACTTGATAAAGGGTGCTAAGTGAAAACAGATCTGTGGAAAACTGACACTGTCCCTAAGGCATTTCTTTTGCTTTTATGCTGCAGAAAATTCTCATAGCAATGATACTGATTCAAGAGATCAAACAAAATCCATTTACAATAACATTGATTTGGCAAAAAAAAAAACCCAAACCTCATGAGGATTATTATCACAAATTCAATAAAACTTGATTTTCTTGGAAGGAGCATCAGAGAGATCATGGTACATCTCTTGTTTGTGGGATATTGGCTATGAAGTCCTAACAATTTGTGGAACTAAATTGTTTGAGTCCATTTGTTACTATCTTATTTCCTGCTTTTTATGAAGAATAATTGAAAGGAAATGCAGCAACTAAGAAAACATATGACATATTGAATTATTCCGTGAAGCATTGGTGATGTGCAACAACATTGGTATCATTCACAACAGCAAGAATTCAATATTTGGAAAAAATATTGCTCAAGACTAAAAATAGAGAGGATTTCCTGTACAATAATTCTCTTCCCCATTCTCCAGTCTGTGAGGACTACAATATGTGTGTGAGTGTGCGTGAGAAAAAGAAAAGACATTCATATTGCCTATCTCTGCAGCAAGTGTGCACTTTAGATATCTTGTAGTTTGCTCTTCTCCAACAAGATGCTATGGATGTCCTACCGCAGGGTCTGCAAGCTGTTGGAGACCAGATGGGGCAAGACAGAGTCTGACTCAACTCCAGCAAGATGGGGTGGCTTTGGATATTTGGACCTCCCAGAAATATGGTTTTTCCATCTCTAGTTCTGGATGGGGTTGCACTGCCCCAGATAGACCTGGTATATAATCAGGGAGCCCACGTGGATTTGTGGCTCCTGCTCAAAGAGCAGATGGCAGCCGTAGCTAGGAAGGTCTTTGCACATCTTCAGGTGCCAGTTGCATCCATACCAGGGCTGGGAGACCCTGTTCACAGTAACTCATGCCCTTGTAACCACTAGGTATGTCTACTGTAACACGGTCTATATAAGGCTGTCCCTGAAGACCATTCGGAAATTTCAACTAGTGGAGAATGCAGCTGCGCAGGTAGTAAATGGTGCCAGATACACAGCAAATGCAACACTTCTTCTGCATGAGCTGCTCTGGTTACTAGTGTATTTCCAGGTGCAATTCAATGTGCTGGTGGTTACCTTTAAAGCCTTACACGGCTGGGGACTGGGGTATCTGAAACATCGCCTTTTTAAAAAAGTCTCTACCCATCCAATTAGATCCAGCAGAACTGTATGCTGCAGATCCTGTCAGCCAAAGATGGTGGGGACCAGAAGACAAGCTTTTTCCACAGTGGCCCCTGCTCTATGGAACGTCCTCCCTTTGGAGATCAGAATGGCTCCAGACCTGTTAACCTTTCGTAATGCCCTAAAAGTCTGGCTATGTTCCCAAGCCTGGGGCACTGAATGTGTCAAGGACCCCATTTCCTGGCTGTATTGCTAACTGTCAAGTATCTTGCTCTTATGTTTATTTAATTTAGATGTTTTAGTGTTTTAAAATGTTTTTGGTATTTTGAAATGTAATGTATTTTGTTTGATTATAAGCTGTCCAGACTCATTAACGGAGATAGGAAGTTATAGAAGTTATAGAATGGAGAGAGAGAGAGAGAGAGAGAGAGAGAGAGAGAGAGAGAGAGAGAGAGAGAGAGAGAGAGAGAGAGAGAGAGAGAGAGAGAGAGAGAGAGAGAGAGAGAGAGAGAGAGAGAAAGAAAGAAAGAAAGAAAGAAAGAAAGAAAGAAAGAAAGAAAGAAAGAAAGAAAGAAAGAAAGAAAGAAAGAAAGAAAGAAAGAAAGAAAAAGAAAGACAGACCAGATCAACTCTCAAAAGGATACAACACAGCTTAAATGAACTTTCAGGATGTTTAGATCTATTCTACCAAGACTTTTCAAATTCATTCTGTATGGAAAGAGTAAAATTAATCTCCTCTTTTACTTTCTTCTATATATTCATATTCTTCTCTCAACATGTGTCTACACATGCAACCCAACAAAGAGATTACACATATCCAACTATATTTATAAAGATATAAATATTACAAATATGGTGGCCAAAATCACAGAAAATTCAGGTGGCAGCTTTGGATTCATGGAAAGTTTCAGATGATGGGGAAACTGGGAGCAATATTTTTGCCTATAAAAATAATCTTGCTATATTTGATGGGTCTGCTGATATTTAACTTTCACCAGTCCTGATTTCTGAAAGCTGTGCACAACTGTTCCAAATTCATTTATAGTATTTGAAGCCTAGTTGTTGCTGGCTAAAACTTTGGAAACCGACTTTGAATTTAAGGGCTTGGCCTAATTTTGGTCTATTTAATATATAAAACATATTTCTTCAGAAAATTCTCATAGCAATGTTGTTATATACACATATGCACACACACACACACACTCCAACAACAAATTCCTTCAGATCTTGTTATAATAATAATAAAGTTGGAAGGGACCTTGGAGGTCATCGAGTCCAACCCCCTGCTCAGGCAGGAAACCCTATACCATTTCAGACAAATGGCTGTCCAGTCTCTTCTTTAAAACTTCCAGTGTTGGAGCATTCACCACTTCTGGAGGCAGGTTGTTCCACTGGTTAATTGTTCTAACTGTCAGGAAGTTTCTCCTCAGTTCCAGGTTGCTTCTTTCCTTGACTAGTTTCCATCCATTACTTCTTGTCCTGCCCTCAGGCGCCTTGGAGAATAGCTTGACTCCCTCTTCTTTGTGGCAGCCCCTGAGATATTGGAATACTGCTATCATGTCACCCCTAGTCCTTCTTTTCATTAAACTAGACATACCCAATTCCAGCAAACGTTCTTGATATGCTTTAGCCTCCAGTCCCCTAATCATCTTTGTTGCCCTTCTCTGCACTCTTTCTAGAGTCTCAACATCTTTTTTACATCGTGGTGACCAAAACTGGATGCAGTATTCCAAGTGTGGCCTTACCAAGGCATTGTAAAGTGGTATTAATACTTCACGTGATCTTGATTCTATCCTCTGTTAATGCAGCCCAGCACTGTGTTGGCTTTTTTGGCAGCTGCAGCACACTGCGGCTCATATTTAAGTGATTGTCCACTAGGACTCCGAGATCCCTCTCACAGTTACTACTATTGAGCAAGGTACCCCTATACTATACCTGTACATTTGGTTTTTCTTGCCTAAATGTAGAACCTTACTTTTTTTTCACCATTGAATTTCATTTTTGTAGATAGCGCCCAATCTTCAAGTCTGTCCAGGTCCTCCTGTATCTTAAGCCTGTCTTCTGGAGTGTTGGCTATTCCTGCCAGCTTGGTGTCATCCGCAAATTTGATGAGTTCCCATCTATCCCCTCGTCCAAATTGTTGATGAAGATGTTGAAGAGCACTGGCCCCAGGACAGAGCCCTGGGGCACCCCACTGCACACTTCCCTCCATGTAGATGCGGTTCCATTGAGGACCACACGCTGAGTACGGCCGGTCAGCCAGCTACGAATCCATCTGGTGGTGATGCTGTCTAACCCCATTTTTCTATTTTATCAAGTAGTAGGTTGTGATCTACTTTATCAAATGCCTTACTGAAGTCCAAGTAAATTTATATCCACAGCATTCCTCTGATCCACTAATTTTGTCACTTGGTCAAAGAATGCAATAAGGTTTGTCTGGCATGATCTGTTTTTGACAAAACCCATGTTGGCTTTTAGTAATGACTTTGTTTGCCTCTAGGTGTTCGCTGATTCGTTGTTTGATTATCTTTTCCAGAATCTTCCCAGGTATTGAGGTCAGGCTGATAGGTCTGTAATTTCCTGGGTCCATTTTTTCCCCTTTTTTGAAGATGGGAACTACATCAGCTCTTTTTCAGTCCTCCGGTAGTTCCCCAGTGCTCCAGGATCTTTGAAAAATATAGTTCAGTGGTTCTGAGATCACATCTTCCAGTTCCTTGAGAACCCTGGGGTGTAATCCATCTGGTCCTGGTGATTTGAACTCGTCTAGGCTGGACAGGTGCTCACTTACCGTTTTCTTGCCTATCTTACCTTGCATTTCTATTCTGTTTTTTATGGCACTATTTTTGGTAGGTTGGTCTGTTTTTTCCCTTTGTGTAAAGACAGATGCAAAAAATGAGTTAAATAGTTCTGCTTTCTCCCTGTTGCTTGTCACCTTTTTGCCACTTTCACCACTAGTGGACCAATCATTTCCTTCACTTTTTTCTTGTTTTTTACATGTTGAAAGAAGCTTTTTTTGTTATTTTTGACTTTGGTCGCAAGCCTTAGTTCATTATGAGCCTTAGCTTTCCTCACTTCATCTTTGCAGGCTCGGGCTATTTGCTGATATTCTGTCTTAGTTATGTGCCCCTCTTTCCACTTTCTATATTTGTCCCTTTTATCTTTCAATGTCCCTTTTATCTTTCAATGTCCCTTTTATCTTTTTATATTGAATTAAGTGAAGAGTTAAACAAAGTTACACATAAATATGGAAGGCAAAGTAAGAAAACCCATTAAAAGAATCATACTTACACTGAAGGGATTTGGGGAAGTTTATTGTAGACCTCACATCAAGACCTAATTCCTCTTCTGTTGTTTTATCATTTGAAGATGCCAATGGTACAATTTTATTATTAGATTTATGGCTGTGTATTTAAAAGCTGATTCCTTAACAAGTAGGCACTTTAAAGAAAAAGTCAGTATTTTTACTGTTTTCTACATATGTAGAAATATTACATCTAGTAAATATTAATAAGCATTGCATGTGCAAACATGACAGATGTGTTCCCAGTGACAACAATCATGAGAAAAATCCATCATTTTCAGAATGTTCAGAGGAATGGAGCTAACCTCACTTTAGGGCAGGAGAAAATTCCATAAGGTGATGTTAAGATATTTAAAAAATTAATAGCTGGAGCAGTGAAGGGTTATACCAGGGGTCTTCAAATTCGGCCCTTTTATAACTCATGGACTTCAACTCCCAGAATTCCTCAGCCAGGCACGCTGGCTGAGGAATTCTGGGAGTTGAAGTCTATGAGTCATAAAAGGGCCGAATTTGAAGACCCCTGGGTTATACAATCAGTAAGAACACACATGTATAGCTAATTGGTTGAAGAGAGCTGGCCACTACATGAGGCAACCTAAGCTGTGATTGGTTGCTGTGAGAGTAAAGGGGGAGTTTCCTTGTTTCCAGCCTTTTTCCTCTGTGTGCCCTGTGTGCTCTCTGTGATTTACCTCCTGATGTTCCTGCTGTGTTGATTTACCTGACGATGCTCCTGTTTTTACTCTAAACATATTTATTTATATAAAATAAATGTCAGTGTCTCTGACTCCATTTGGACACTGGCTACACAATTCCCTGATTGGTGGGCTAGTTGAGTAATGAAATGCTGCAAACAACCAAGCTACTAGAGCAGGGCTTTTCAACCTGTGGTATGCTACCACTTGTGGTACATTAATGAGTGGCAGGTGGTAGGCAGCCCTGCCTAGCCAAGTGTAGTGGGGAAGGGAAAGAGCCAGCACAGGCAAAGACTTACAGTGAGAGAGTCCTCTGGAGCTGCAGATTTTACTTATGAATGGAGCCATTTGGGGAGGCTGCCTTAGCCGGCAGCCAGTACTTACATTTTTTTTTCTTCCTTAAGTGCCGACTGGGCTCCTTACTTTCCTTTCTAGCCAGTAGCTAATTCTTAAAGGGGAAGTGCCTTTTTAAGCTAGTTCACTCAGCAGCTTGTCTTTTCTGTCTCTGGAGGCCTTTCCTTGTTTGATCAATATATGGAAGAGGGAAAATATGGGGGGTTCAAATTCTTCCTTCAGAAGGAGATGGGAATGAGAAAAAGGGAGGCAGGGAAGGGAGGGAGGCCGGGAAGGGAGGGAGGGAAGGAAGTCCCGCCTTAACACTTGGCCACCAGCAGCTCTGCCATTGACTTTGCTTGTCAAAAGGTTGCAGAAGCGGATCACATGACCCTGGGACACTGTGACCATAAATATGAATCAGTTGCCAAGCATCCAAATATAAATCACATGACCCTGTTGCTGCAATGGTCATAAGTGTGAAAAATGGTCATAAGTCATTTCAGTGCAATTGCAACTTTGAACAGGGTTTTTTTTTGTCACCAAGTTTTTGACACCTTGCTAGTGGTACTCAAATATTGCCATATCCTAAAAGTGGTACAATTGGTAAAAAGGTTGAAAAGCCCTGTACTAGAGCACCAAGGACTCCACAATTCAACCTTGAATTCTCTGCTCTTCTATTGAATGTCCACTAAAAGATCAATATGCAAAAGACCCTGGTCATACTTTTTGCAAAATGGGGACAATCACTACGTATTCAATTTATAATCTACAATACATATTCTCAGGCTACCACACTCTCCCCTCCTCCTCTATATTTGGACTTTATTTTGCCAAATCTGTCTTGACTAAATGGGGGGACGGGACAATGACTTAGAAAGATGAGGAAAAAATAGTATTCAGCTTGGTTTCAGCAAAGGGAGATAACCCATCTCCTGCCTGCAAGCACTCCAGAGACATCTGGTTGGCCATTATGAGGTGGTAAAAGAAAAGGCTGAATTAAGATGGTCCTCAGTTTGATCCAGCAGGGCTATTCTTACAAAACACCTTGTCATGCCAAACATTTGAAGTCCATTGAGCATGTCAACACTGTATGTGCAGGCTAATCTGCCGATATAATGCCCATCCAAAACCCTATTGAATTTTTTTTTCATTATATTCTCTTTTAAAAATCTTGTCAGGTGGGGAATAAGAGGCTGAATTGTATGCCTGTGCATTTTCATATACTAGTGGCTCTGGGGAGCAAAGTGAGAATTTCTTCTTCTGAATAAATATGCTTCACAGGAAGAAACAAATGGTGTTCAGTTCTCCTGGTACAGGAAAATAAACACCACATTCTCCTAAGGATCTTCACTGAAGCTGACACTGCTTAACCTAATGCATAAATGAGATGAAGCTGGAGGCCCTAAATCAGAGAGATAACTCTGCAGATGACACTGAATGATTTAGAATGGTGCAGCATTCATATGCATGTCAGGGTGAGGCCAATGGGGCTAAAATTGCATTATCCTGTAATAGATATTTTACTTGATTCTACTTTGCCTCCCACACTTAGCTAACCTGGTCCTGAACCCTACCATATAGGGCTAATTCATGCCCCGCCCACAATTCCATGATGTTAACATATTCACACTGCAGATATATTTCAAACATTCAACATTTCTGGTTCTTTGTAATCCTTGCAAATAATTTTCTCCCTCCAATCCTGCACTTTTGCTACACAGAAAACTCAAACTGAAGTATGACCATTTTGTGGGAGATTTTCCTTCTCTTGGATAGACTGCTGCTGTTGCCATATTTCACAGGGGCCCCCTCCTTAAATATTTTACTGCAATGAATTGGAAACTTCTTGTTTATGGAGCTCTTGTGGTGGATAGTTCTAATATCCTAATCAAGCATGTTTGGCTTTGCCCAACCAGTATCTTTCTTTCGACTCCAGAAACTCCAATGTCTGCTGTATGATAAACCATGCAATTTAAATTGCCTTTTCTTTTTTAAGTATAATTCATTAAGAGCTCAGAAATTGCACTATCTTAGCAAAAAAATTGAAGCAAGAGTTTTTTGCTCCTCATTTAACACTTCCTGCATATTACAGGTAGTCCTTGAGTTACAACAGTTTGTTTGGTGACCATTTGAAGTTACAACATCACTGAAAAATATGACTTATAGCCATTTTTCACACTTACAACCATTACAGCATCACCGTGGTCATATGACTAAATTTCAGATGCTTGGCAACTGACTTATATTTATGACGGTTACAATATCCTGGGGTCGTGGGATCACATTTTGCAACCTTCTGACAAGCAAAGTCAAAGGGGGAAGTCAGATTCACTTAATAACCATGTTACTAACTTAACAAGTGCATTGATTTACTTAACAATTGTGGCGAGAAAGGTCTTAAAATGGGGCAACACTCACTTAACAAATTTCTCACTTAGCAACAGAACTTTTGGGCTCAATTGTGCCCCAAAGTCGAGGATTACCTGTATTGCCTAGAAAAATTGTTGGGCAGAAAGTTCTCACAGCTTTGTTACTTTTTGCAACATTTAGTAAAAGAAAAAATGCATTTCCTACGTCAGATTTTTTTTTTTTTTACCAAGCACAGAACAGCTGGGTCTCTGATCAAAACAGCATCCAAAAACTTTGGAACAAATTTGCAAGTATCTTGTATTGCATTGCCCAAGATGAGCAGTGAATGAACTATGAAGAATATATTTTTAAAATATTGTTCATTGAGCCACATGAGATTGAACAGTGGATGAAGCAACAGTTGTTTTCCCCAACTTTGATGGGAAACAGACACTGAATCATCTCCAGAAGAATGAGATGGGGAGGGAAAAATGATAATCTTATAGCCCATTCTACAAGTCAGCCAAGCTGGAGGATGGGTAAAATGTGTAAGGAGTGGAGTGGGAATCAGGAATGAAGATCAAAAGCAAAAATATCTGAGTCATAATTAAAGTCTGGGGAGACACAGACTCCTTCCCTATCTTTTCTCAGTCTTCTCTTGACAGTCAGTCTGAAAGCAGACATTCAGCTTTTGGAATCAGCTTAAGATTCTGACTCACAGAACAAATGGCAACCCCATCTATCCAGGTTAAGGTTAAATTGAGTAACATTGCCCAGAGTCACTTGAGATAGGTGGCTATCAAGTCAAATAAATACATAAACAAAAATATGAGAGAGAAAACCCCACCAATGCTTTTTATCCCTGAGAAAAAAACAGAGTATACATTCAGTAATTCAAAATTGGCTGTCTTTTTATGATATGGTGCTTCCATTGTTTTAAGATTCCAAATAAGGCGCCTGTTACTATTGGCACCATCTTTGCTTTCTTTCACCACAGTTATTCTACTGCTATTTGCAGAACTTTGCATTTTTTGATTTACCCCGCTTCTTTTTCTTCTGTTCTGCTGTCTCCAGATATTGCGACATTATTATCGGAAAAATCTTAGCATAAAAAGGCTGTCAATATAAAACATGAGTATAAAATACAATGTGCTTTAAGATCACAGTGAATGACAAGAATGATACAGCAAAATGTTGCAACGGTTTTGCAATATTGCTGATTTAGCAGAATACTGTAAAGCAGTAGCAGGAACTTCTTGCTCTATCTTACCTCTTCTATTCTGGGGAGAAAAAGAGATCCAGGGTATATAGGGCAAATAAAATTATACAAAGGTAAGAGACGTCCCTGCTAGAACACTGTTTTAGTAAAAAAATGATTGTTATGGTTTCTAATATTTGTGGCTATATTTTATTAAGACCAGGAGCTAAAGATCCTACTTTTCATTGGGACTGCAGTCCAGCAGCTCAAAAAATAGAAGTCATGAAATATACAAGTAGTCCTTGACTTACGACTATTTCTTTAGCAACCATTCAAAATTACAACAGTACTGAAGCAAACTTGACCTACCGTCCACTTATGATTGCTGCAGCATCACCTGATGATGTGATCAAAGTTTAGGCTGTTGAAAACAAGCAATTATTTGGCAATGGTTGCAGTGTCCTGGGGTCATGTGATTGCCCTTTGCAACCTTCCCATTTGCCTTCTGACAAGCAGAGTCATTCTGGGAGGGAGAAGGAAAGTTTCTGAATTTGATAAATAAATAAATAAAGTCAGTAGGGGAAGCTTAACAACCATGTGATTCACCTAACAACTGCAGTGATTTGCTTAACAACCATAAGTCATAACATTGAGCACAACTCAACATCTTCCTTGCTTAGCAACAGACACTTTGAAGTTGTACTTGTAAGTCAAAAACTACCTATAGTTCTGGTGTTAAGAAAAATTGCTCCATCAGCAGCAATTATCCTTTAGCAATGACCCATCATCACTAAGGTTGCCCGCATATGGTTAAAAAAAATTGTGAACCTGTTCTTAGAAAACATAGTGCCAGAAAGGACCTGGTTTGAACATTTACATTCAAATGTGTTTATGATCCACTTTTGCTGATGGGAATATTTTTATTCTGCCTTTCAACAGAAAGCATTTTTACTGATGAAAAGGTTTTTGAGAACTTGTTTCTACTTTTCCTTTATCACGTTTGTCAATCTCTTACAAAATATTTTATGTATCTTTACAAGAGAACTAATACTAAAAGAAGTATACCATCTACTGCAGTCCTTGGCGAGCTTAGAAATGTCAGATTTCTGATTTCTTTCCTTCTCACATTATACAGAAATACAATCAACCACACCCCTACAGTCTATAACAAGAAAAAAAAACTGTAGGGAAGCATGACTTTCTTCTTGATGTATCTTTGGGTCTTGCTTGCCTAGTGGTGCCTGACTACCAAATAGAGGCCTATGGATTGAAAAATTATCCCCTCTAAACAAAGAGGGGATCCAGTCAGAACACCCAGTTAGAGCTGAAAAAGCTTCTTGGATGAGAAACAAAACATCTTCAAACAAAAACAAGAAAGTCCAGTTGCCTCGTGAAAAAGCATCTTTGGGACACTGGCTGGAGTGGAACTCTGTAAGCATCATGTGAAGATAGTAGAGAAAAAATTACACAGCACTAATTGACAACTGCCCTAAAAAGTAAGAACACAAGCTTCTGACTTATGAGTAAGAGCCGTGCTGGTGCAGTGGTTAGAATACAGTATTGCAAGTTAACTCTGCCAACTGCCAGCAGTTCAATCCTGACGGGCTCAAGGTTGACTCAGCCTTCCACCCTTCTGAAGTCAGTAAAATAAAGACCCAGATTGTTGGGGGGCAATACGCTGACATTTGTAAACCGCTTAGAGAGGGCTGTAAAGTACTGTGAAACAGTATATAAGTCTAAGTGTTATCGCTATTGCTATTGACAGCAGAGGCAATTCAAAAAAGGATGTAGCTAAGCTTATAAGTTTATCTCATTTCCCTCAGTACTTATGGTTTTCCTCCATTTGTTCCCACCTGCTTTTGCCAGTCTTTTCCCAAATTCAGCAATCTTTATAAGTTGAACAAGCAAATAAATAAAACTCAGTGATCCTCTATCCTCTTATTTTGTATTTCATCATTGGGACATGGGAATGTTTGGGAGTTGGGATTCCTCATGATCAAAATATTCCATTGTATCTGTCCCACATTCAGTATCTCATGACGTTGTTGTCCTTTGAAGTTTATGAAAAACCTCTCTGTTTCCCCCCACCCCATTAACTATGAAAAGGAAGAGGAAAGAAATGTGGTGTCTGTGTAATAAATGCAACCTAGACAGCAAAAGAAGAAAGATTGTGGTTATTAAGTTGCTTCTCCTCATTATGATTGCCTCTTTGAAAAAAATGGCATTTATGAATACAGTATAAAAATATGAATCCCCAGTTACTATATAAATTATATACTAGAGTAGAAACAACTTTGTGGAGAACAGCTTTCCAGCATCAAGCAGATAATCTTGCCCCTAGTGAATAATGAGATAATTTTCTGTCAGGATAAACAGCTATTCATAATCCAAATATCACTGTAAAAAAAGAGATTCCAACAGTACACCTGAAGAAATATCTATTTCACAACTTCAGTAATGTTTTGAAATACAATAATCATTAGAAAAGGCTAGAGAAGAATATTCTTCTTTGCAAATATTAATAGTAAGTTCTGTCCAGATATTGTATATCCATATTTATATATATAGTAATATGTATCATATTTGTCCTTGAAGTATGCATGCTTTATTTCAATTTATATATGTATTTATTTCAATGTATGTATGTATTTCTTTAAAAATGATGTTTTAGTATCACATGCATATTGAGTGCATTCTGATTACACCATTCCAAGCACTTTCAGCTTCAGAATCGCTTAAAAAAAGGAAATTCTTTTGGAAATTCTTTTGGACTCCTCTGATAGTTGAACATGGGAATGATCTTAGTTATAATAATATAAGTCAATGAACAATGAAAAAAATGGAACTAAGACTAGATATAAAAAAGACCAAGTTAATGACAACAGTTACAGCAATCAGACTTAGAAGTGACAACAAAGATATAGCGGACAGCTTCTCCCCTTTAGGATTGACTGTCAACACTTATAGAACCAGCAGTTAAAAAATAGCAACAAATGCTTGCTATGCTAGGGTAGCAATGAATGCCTTGGAAAAGATATTCAGATGCCATGAATGTGTTTCTACCTATGAGAATCAGGATTGTGCAGGCGAACCCATGACACTCTATTGGAAGTGAATGTTGCACTTCAAAGAAGCAGGTCAGAAAGACTATTGATCTTTTTGAACTTTGGTGTTGGAGAAGACTCCTGAGAATATTACGAATAGCCAAGAAAATAAATGGGTTATAGAACAAATTAATCCAGTATTCTCACTTGAGACACCACGAGTGGGTTCAAATGATCATACTTTGGACACAGCACATGCAAAGACACAGCTCCCTTGAGTGGTCTATAAAGTTGGGGAAAATGGAAAGAAAGCAGAAGAGGACAACCAGCAGCAAGATAAGTGGAGTTAATTACAGTAATGAAGAGTGTAATCTTGGGATACTTGAAAAGTCAAATTGAGGACAGATTATATTGAAATCTATCTGTGTCAGGGGAGTCAAACTGCCGGTGGGCTGGATGCGTCATGGTGAAACCATGCCCACCCCATTGCCGGCAATGGAAAAAAAGTTGTGATATGTCACATGACGTTGTGAGTTTGACACCCCTGATCTATGTGGTCACTAAGAGTTGACATCAACTTGATGGCATATGAACAATGAAATTCTCTTGGACTTATGGCTGCAGGTGGAACAGCAAATGGAAGCTATGGCCTCCCCAAATGAAGCTGTTGGTAGCACAATTAGGTCCAGGATACTGAACAGTAATTCATGCTCTTATCATCTTGTAATTAGATTATTGTAACGTATTATACATGAGACTAGCTAAAAACAATTCAGAAGCTTCCATATAAAATGTGGTAGCCAGGCTGTTAGCAAGTAATTGTTGCTAAGAAAGTATTAGTGTGTGGGTTGCTAATAGACATCAAAATCCATTTCATAGTCTGTTTTTTTTCTATATGACTTGGATCCAGATAGAATCTGCCTTGTCCATTTCATGAATGCAGGGAGAGAATCTTTGTATCATTATCCTTGCAACAGTTCAAGGTGATGTGCAACTGAAAGCAGTCCATTTTTCTACAATCCCCATTCCCTAGAACTCTTTGACCCCAGAGTTCAAATTAAGTATTGGTGAGTTTGATATTTGTGACTGATTGTTGGATGAGCATTTGAATTAATTGTGCTTCTTTAATATTTTGCTTTCATCCTTAGTGTAAGCTCCAGGAATCAAGCTGTGTTAGATGGCATAAAATATGTGTAATAAATACATTCGTTGTAATTTAATGTGTAGTAGGAAGAAGCATCACCCCATGATAAACATATTGTGAGTAAACCTCTCTTGCCTGGGCTTTGAAGTACAGATATCATGAGCTCAGCTTGCCACAAGAGTACAATTATAATACAGAAAGTTAGTTTACTCCAGACTATTTCTTTGTCCAAAGACATCAAGAAGCTTCCCAGCTGCTTTGGGATCTCACAAAGCTCGTAGTTGGAGACAGTGATTAAAAGCCCAGCTATCCATCATGGAGTTATTTTTCAACTTGTGGCTGCTTGAACAATACAACTACGATGTTTGTCATTTAAATATATGTGGGTGGGAAGGTAATGGTAAATCTATTGCTCTTGTCAGTTTAGAACATTATCTTCTTTTCACTACTTTAAGAGAAGCTACTACGGTACTACTTAGGAACACAAAATATACAACATGTTTCTAAGAAGAATTAAGATTGCCTAAACTGTTTGCATGTGTGTGTGTGTGTGTTGTATATGTTTCTAGATCTGGGGTGCATAATCTTTTTGAGAGTGAGGTATCTTGAGGGACCACACCCCAAAGTGGGTGAGGCCAATGCAAAATGTAGGTCACATCAATACATAAATTAAATGTGACTTAAAGAAAATTTCATTACAGTACATAATTTATTTTGAATACATTATATCACATTAATCATAATTTAGCAACAATTTTCGGAGAAGCGCTGAGGGCTGCAACCTTGAGACTCTGTTGGCCTGCGTTGGGCTAGACTGGGTTAAAGTGGACTCCTTTGGGTTCTTTGTGAATTAGCCTCAAAGAGTGAGACTGATTCTTATTCTTTCCAAATCATGACATAGTGGCAAGAGTGATAAATACACATAAGAATAACTCCAATAGATCAGATCAAAGGCATTCCAGTCTAGCATTTTGTTTCTCATAGTAACAACTGGGGTCTCAGAAACAGGAGATAGAAACACATTCCTCTCTCGCCCATTGTTCAAATATTTGGAGGCCTGATTCCCCCAACCCAGAGTCAACAATTCTTCAAGAATATTAGCCCTCAACAAACCTGTTCTCCATAAATTTATCTACTCCCTTTTGTAAATAGTGGCCATGACTACATCCATATGGATGAACTCCACAGTTTAATTATTTGTTCTGTGAAAAACTACTTTGTTTTGCCTGTTTTAAATCAAATTTCACTCAATTTCATTGGAAAATCCACGATTCTAGTTTTGAAAGAGGAGAAATGCTTCCCCCTTCACTTTCTCCATGCTGTGAATCATGTCCCACCTCAGCTGCCTTGTTTCCAAGAAAATAAGTTCTAGTTTGTTCTTATAAGGAAGATGTTTTAGCTCCCTGATCATTTTGGATGCACTTTCTAAACTTTTCCCAACTCTATGAGATCCTTTTCCAAATTCTCTACATAGTGTTTCAAAAGTAAAGATGTCATAGGTTTGTATAATGTCATTATATTGTTGGCAGTTTTGTTTTTAGCCTCTTTCCTAATGATCTCTAGCATGGAATTTACTTTTTCATAGTTGCCCCACGCTTATCCACTCTGAAACCATGATCTTTTCCTAGTTGGGAATAGATGGCTCAAATCCCATCAGTGTATATGGGGTTTTGTGCCAATGTACATCATTTTCCACTCACTTTAAAGTAAACTCCATTTGCCATATGATTAATCATTGACCCAATTTAAAGAGATCCATCTGCAACTTTTCACATTTCATTTTGTTTTTCACTAATCTAAGTAATTTGATACTGACCACAAATTTAGTCAGCTTACTACTGATCCCTAAGCCAAGATAAATTTATGAACAAATTTAAAAAGAAGGATCCCAAAAGAGATTCTTGAAGGACTCTGCTGAGAAAATGGTGCATTAATTAGTATGGTTTTCTAATTAAGGACAGGCTTCTTTGGAGCCACACCTGCTCTCTGAGGTCTAGATGGCCCCCACTATGTTGTTTAGAAGAGCCACGAAGACCTGGCTCTTCACCCAGGCTATTAGTGAGGGAAAATGAGATCCCTCACTTCATTGCATTTGCATTTTTTTTATGTTTCATTGACTTTATTGTAATTACTTTGATTGTTGTGAGATGCCCAGAGTTGTTGAGCATTGGCTGGCATAGAAATTTAATAAAGTTAATATTTTATGGCTGGTCATACAATCAGCCAGATGTGTAGGCATCGGTATTTTTATCTACCTGAGTCCCTTCCAAGGACCTGGGATAGGCAGATGTAAGTGGTTCATAGTGTTAAAGGTATTGTCTACAGCAGGGGTGTCAAACTGCCGGCCCATGGGCCAGACGCGTCATGACGAAACCATGCCCACCCCATTGCCGGCAATGGGGAAAAAGCTCCGATACGTCGCGCGATGTTGCGTGACGTCGTGAGTTTGACATGTCTGGTCTACAGGGTATAAGCTGTTCAATTTAAAGCTGCATTTTGCAATTGACTGATGGTGGTTTGGTCAATGCCAATAATATTCAAGTGGTGCTCCAGCTGTTTTAAGATTACACCCAAGATCTTTATCTCTGTTGGTACTAACCTTGCTTTCTTTTGCCATAATCACCCTGCTTCTATTTGCAGGTTTTTATGATTTTGTGATCCCCCCCCCCAGTTCTTTCTTTTCTATTCTGCTGTCTCTGGGTACTACTACCTCCACTATCTTTTTTGTTTTTCTTAACAACAATTGTGTTGTGGATCTAAGCAGTGTGGCTTCATGTAATTGACAGATGGAAATTTTGTCTATGTGCGGATTTTCTAAGTACCGGGCAAGAGTTTGTGATATGCACCCAATATGTCAATAACTACTAGGACCACCACATCTGGTTTATGCCATAATCTTTGAAGTTTGATTTTCATATTTTGATACTTTATGATCTTCTCCATTTCTTTTTCTTCTATTCTACTGTCCTCTGGTATTACAACAATTATCCACTGTTTCTCTTTTCAAATATTATTATGGTCTGTCACACCAGACCATAATAATATGTTCAGATTGGATTTGGCATTTTTGTCTACCTATTGAGTTCTTTTCAAGGACCTGGGATAAGCAGATTATTATTATTTGAAAAGCCTTTGGTGAGGAACTTTGTCAAAGATTTTTGAACATCCACACATACAATATTAAGAAGGTAAAGTTCTAAATTCTAAGAATTCTAAAAGGATGGTGAATGCATGCTAATTTCCCTCCAGCAAGATTTGTTTCTTCATATGCTTAGTTATTATTATTTTTTAAATTGATTACTATATCTATCAGTTCCTTGGGACATACTTTGAGCCGACCATCCCATGATTCCCTGGATAGTCCCTAGCCTTATTTTAAAAATTGGTACCACCTGTGATACTCAGCCTGAGTTGAGGGACAAGCTAATTTTTTTAGCATGCTGGCTCAGGAATTCTGGGAGTTGAAGTCCACGAGTCATAAAAGGGCCAAGGTTGCCTACCCCTGGCCTATAGCTATGCTGGTCACATGACCACAGAAAATGTCTTCAAACAACACTGGTTCCCTCGGCCAAGGAGCGGAGATGAGCACCACACCCAAGAATTGGACATGACTGTATAGGGAAACCTTTATCTTTACTAGTCTCTTAATATATTTTACCTCTCTCTTCTGATTCTGGAGAAAGTCAATACAAGGTCAAGTCTCTGTCCTCCATTTTTTTGTATAATTATCATTTCTGTTTCAAACACAGAGAAATACCCCAAAACTCTTGTGAGGCATCAGAACTGATACAAACAGCTGGTGATGACTGAACTATCTTATTAGGCAGATTTTGTACTCCCTTCTTTGTGCCAAAAAAAGAGAGCCACTTTTCAAAAAGATGTTCAAGGTCACTCTATTCTTCTATAGAATTTTTTTTTTCAGTTCAGAGCAAAAGTCTAGTTATAACGTAGCTTTGGGGGAGAGACAGCTCCACAGAGATGCTGTAGCTCAAAATAAGCCTCATTTATACACTGTGCTATTGAGAACTGCTTCCTAATATGCCTTTTATGTGCCTTGATAATTCTTGCATCTCTCACCTTTTTAATGTTCACAAAGAAGTAGGTTACAGAATACTGTAGATTATTTCTCGATGTTCTCTTTAATGCACTACTCTATGATGGAGGTTCCCATACAGTGAGTATTCATCTGCTTTGCTCCATTTAAATCAAAATTATCTTTTTCATAATTTTTATTGTCCAATAGAAAGAAAGCTAAATTGTTCCCAAATCAGCAGGAGCTCAGAAAGTGAGGTTTTCGTAGGGATAAGTCCAATGGGGAACAATAGACTTTACTTGATTCAAGTATTCACAGGACAAGGCTCCTTGATGGACTGTATTTATAATATCTGCTATCTTATTATAAACGAAGAGTTACCAGCAGCAGCTGAATCATCCCTCATGATCCTGCTCACAATCTCCATAAATGAAATTCAAATTACTTTTTAAATAATTCAGAAAAACGCACCGCACAGAGATGGCTAAATCTTGTGAGATTTCACTTGTGAAATTTCTCAAGTGCTTTCAGGTAAGAATAGTGAAGACTCATGCAATATCTTGCTAATTCTCTGCACATTTGTATAACAGCTTATGTGATCTCATTATGACAACACAGAAGTTACATTTAAACATCTTGTAAAAAAAAAAAAAACACTGGCAGGTTTTTGCCTTTGTGCATCCAGGGCAGAATGGAATCTTGTGTGTAGGATCAAGTCTGTATGATCGGATTGTTATTATTTTATCCATAATCAAGGTTTTTTTTTTTTTAAAAAAAAGCCAGTTTTGAAAGTACAGCTTTTTATAGCTGAATTTTGCAGCCATTCAACCATTTTACGAAATTAAGAAGTTTTATTGAACTGTCACTACTGTTATTTTTTTTACTCCAAAGGGGTTTTTTTTGCTACCGTACTTTACTTTAATAATAAAGCATAAATTACAATAAGTCATTTTTCTTGTCTGGAATAGCCAGCAATTATTTCCAGTAGGGTGAACTGAGTCCTGGCATGCCGCTTTTTGATAAAGGTTTTTAATATTTGCATTTTCCCCCTAACTGCCTGCCACAACAAAGAAAATGGTACCATCATACTATTTTTAATAATAAAATATAAAACTGTCTTCTTTGTCATATTCACAGCTGAAAGTCATCTTTTCCTGATTGTGATGCACATGTGTGCACACACACACCCAATCTTCTTAAATAAAAGTGATGCTATTGGACTGTGTAATTGCTAAGTCTGAATAGTGAGAAATAGGATGCATTTATTACTGATATAAATGCACCAGAATATACAATTTCACTGCTTCAGTTCCATAGCAGATATAACTTTCATGGTTCCTATGTAATTTATAACAGCCTTCTCCAACCTCCAATACTCTATTGAAGGTCCTAGAATATCCAAGCTGCTCCTGTCTTTAAGCAGATAAAGCTGCAGATATCAAAAGCAGGAAGTGGTTCTGTGTCATTCTTCTTGAGCCCTCACACCTTTCCATTTGTCATCCAAGGGGCAGAAAATATTTGTCTGTTGTTTGCCTCCTAGGTTGACTGGCTCAGAAATAGGAAACTGAGGCTGCCAGTCTCTGCCTCCTGGTGATGTGACGCTGAATTATCATATTTCTTTTAATAATAAGTGTGTTGACTCCAGGCCCAGAAATGACTGAGTGACACAACCCTGCCCTTCCCCATTATCTCCTCAGATAGCTTAGGTTGGAAGACAGGTATAGAATATCACCCAGCAACATCTACAGAAAACCATGATGATCAGTGGCAACAAAGATGATTAGGGGACTGAAAGCTAAAACATATGAAGAATGGTTGCAGGAAATGCAAATGAAAGGAAGGACTAGGGGTGACATGATAGCAATGTTCCAATATCTAAAGGGTTGCCACAAAGAAGAAAGGGTCAACCTATTCTTCAAAGCTCCTGAAGGCAGAACAAGAAGCAATGGATGGAAATTAATAAAGGAGAGAAGCAACCTAGAACTAAGGAGAATTTCCTGACAGAATTAATTGAATCAGTGGAATGACTTGCCTCCAGATGTAGTGGTGTTCCAACACTGGAGGTTTTTAAGAAGAGATTAGATAACTATTTGTCTGTAATGTTATAGGGTTTTCTGCTTGAGCAGGGGGTTGGACTAGAAGACCTCCAAAGTGTCTTCCAACTCTTTTATTCTGTTATTCTATAAATGTATGTGGTGATGTCACCACACAGACGCTGCCATTACATACCTATGTCATGATATCTGAAGTAAATCCATCACTTATAGTATTTGCATGACATGATCATGGACATGTTATTATTTGTTCCCCTCATCCCCACTTGTGAATGCTCATGATGTCATCCTGTCATAGGAGTGAAGTGAGGTTGAACTGCTAGGCTAGTCTGCTTCTCTGTGTGAAATGGAGAGTGAGAGGTCATCTTATCTTTTGCCTCAAGCAATAAAATGATATCCCTGGATAAATTGAACTTTGAGGGTGAGAGGTTTTTTAGATGTCACCCATCCTGAGATTGATCAGTGCCCCACTGCCTCCCTCACCTCCCATACCAGAGTAATGTACTGATTTATAACTTTTTAAAATAAAAATCCAATAATCCATCTGGTCCAGGTACATTTTCTGGTTTGATATTTTTACAGCTTCAAAAGCTGTAAAACCTTGTTGTTGTAGGTCCATTCATAATTTGTCTTTGTCTCTCTGTAATCCTTGATAGATTTTGTTTTTTAAAAAATATTCCTCTATTTTCTCCAAAGGAATAATATGTCCTTTATATAAATTAGAATAATACTGATGAAATGCTTTTCGCATAGTCACATTATCTATTACTATAGTATCTCGCTCTTGGAGTTTTACTATCATTTTCTTTTCTTAATTTATATGGTAACCATTTTCAAATTCAATTGTTTTACATAGTTTATTTTTAATTCCGTTTCTGTTAACATTGATAGCTATTGCTATAAAAGTTTGATTTGATGAGAGATTCTTATGTTCTTTGGAAATTTCTTCAATTCTTTTATCCTTCTTATCTTATACAGAATAACCTATTTTCTCTTCTCTTTGAGTTCAGCATTATATTATATACAATAATTTCTAATAAAAGCTTTATTTGCATCTCATTCTTAAATCAGTGCCAAATATTATTTAACTCTTAAATCTTTCGTTTTTGTTATTTAGAAAATGATGAAATTTATCCAGAGAAATCTTATCCTGCCATAAAAGAACATCTCTCTTAATCTCTCTTAGAATAATTAATTCCAAAGTGGATAAGAAAGGAAGCTGGGCTTATTGGCCATAAAGGCTACATCATGGCTGTGAATCTAGATGGAATCCAATGCTTCCCAGATGCTTAACTTGCAAGCCAACTGCAAAAACTTCCATTCCTGCAGTTGACTTATGAGAAGCAGCTGTCCAGAGAACAAGTGAGTTATTTCACACTCTCTCCTTCACCCATAGAGATTTCAGTATCCATTGTTGGCCTTTTGGGCGCTGATCACTACCACGATCTTCTAGTCTGTCACAAACCTCACTAGAAGCTTGATGCCAGAATGATTTAGATGGTGGAGCCTAGTACTCCTCGAAGCTGTCATGGACCTCCTGACCTTCCAATTTTTTTTTCCATACTGCACATGTTGTAGATTGAGGTCTCTAAACTTTACAAATTGTCTACATTTCAGGATTGCCATTCTGAATGATTTATAGGATTTTAAGGATGGAATTGAAGATGTTTGGTCTCCAAGAGGCCTCCTACTTGAATTTCCATCAAGTTAAGGGACCACAGGGTCATAAAAAAGAAGTAATAGTAAAAATAGTAATGATGCTAATGCTAATGCTAATGCTAATGCTAATGCTAATGCTAATGCTAATGCTAATGCTAATGCTAATGCTAATAATGCTAATGCTAATAATGCTAATGCTAATAATAATAATAATAATAATAATAATAATAATAATAATAATAATAATAATAATAATAATAATAATAATAATAATAATAATAATAATAATAATAATAATAATAATAATCGATTATAAAACTGTGCTACCAAAAATAAGCCATCTTGCCAATAAACACCATGCTGTGGAGGTGAGTGAAGAGGCTTCACATAGCCTATGATCTACAGACTGTCCACTTCTACTTTATTTAGACCAAATTAACACAAAGAGTTCTCCAGAATCTTCTATGGATGTTCACCCAAACATGGCAAATTATTGATCTGTGTCCATGATAGCATTTGATATTTGCTCTGGCAGGTTCATCAGTTGTTTTTTTTGGGGGGGGGGCACAGTTGTTTCATATTTTAAATCAATTTCTCCTGTTTATATTCAATAAATCCATTAAAACCAGCATGTCCCCCTATTCCTTGGAAAAAAATATAATTCTTCCCCACAAGTTCTTTTTATCTATTTTCCACAAATAGAATTGGCTGTGTAAAATTGCTATTTAAAAATATTTAAAATTATTTAAAAAGCTTTCTCCAGCTTCCAATTTGAGATAGTGGGAGGATTTGACAGGGCCTCCAAATTTTATCTGAGTCAGTTCAACGGCATTACAGCTGATGTCATTTGATGTTAGTGGTTTGTATTGCCTACATGTCTGGCAATAATATTGATTCAAGATAACCAACTTCCTCTGAGTGCAACAGCAAAAACTGTTTTTCCACTGGAGGGTGCTATGCCTGAGTCCATCTTTGCAGCTCATTTTTGCCATTCTGATTCATTCAAGAATGCTGTACAAAATATACTGTTAATGAATCCTGATGAGCTCGTGTTTAGGAAAGGTTGGGTAAGATTACTGTTTTATGTCAGAATGTTAACAAAAGGCATTTGAATTAGCCCTCACAAATATTTTGTAATCTCCTGTTAGAGATGACAGTGAGGGCGAATGATGAATCAAGAGTGCAGGTGGAAACATGCTCATTCTGTGAAATATACCTGTGTCCTTCTTGGCAGACATGTTTTACCTGTTCTAGGAGGACATGACTAACAGTAGCTCTTCTATGTGTGCTGCCTCTCACACATTCAGCATGTGCAGGCCATGGGAACGGTAGGAAGGGGCAAAGTGTTTATGTACATTGCCTTTCATAATGATATGCACTAGTTCCATTATATCATTATAAGATGTCTCTTTCTCAACATTTCTACTTCCTCTTGCTAGTTTGTCATCAGATCAGGTGGGATATAATCATAATACATTATTAAAATGATTGATAGGAGGGCAATAATTGATCAATACTTCTCCGTGTTACTCTGGCTCACAAAATTTCATACCAGGATGGACTTGGTATATTTTAAGGAAAAATAGGTTTGAGTGAAGCTAGACTAGTCTCGCTACCGTCATATAAAAGGCATCGAAAACAACATTTCATTCTGCCACTTTCTGAAATTCTGACAGTTCTGAAAAGGTTGCTAATTATTTGAACAAATCATTGCTCACCTCTCACTTGTCTTCCTTTGCAATCCTCCTCCAGTATGCAGCAGTCTGGAGGTAGCCTAAAGTCTAATCCTTGCCTGTTGCTCCTTTTGAAAAAATTAACACACCCACTCTAATCAGGTTGCAGAACTACAATATCCTTCATTGGCACCAGGTTTTTATCAACTCCCTTCACTAGCATGAAGGGTTGTTGTTTTTTAAATGTCCTTAGCACCAACATAAAAAGTAATTCTTCAAGTGGCCAACTAATTGCAAGACAGATGAGACATGCATACTGATAATCAGGTACTTGCATGAAAAAATCCTTGCAAACTGCAGGAAAGAACAAGAGAGGCTTCCCGCCAAACATCCACCTGCAAACTGGCAGTTCAGTGGTTTCCAAAATGTGGCGACTGGAAAGACACGGCAGTACCGTAGATCTGGGATGCATGAAAAGGTGAGCATGGGATACAACAACAGCTCGTGTCAAAGTACAGAAAAATTCCAAATTACTTCAGCTACAATAACAGAATCGTCCCACCTCCTGAAATTGGCAATACTGTGCGAAGAGTCTTAGCATTAACTTTTTTTTTTCTTCTAGTCAAAGAAATGGATGGAGATTAGTCCTGTGAGAAATCATACTGATAGGGGGCATATCACTCCAGGCCTGTATTCTGAAGACTTCCTGGAAACCATGTCAGTCAGTCAGTCAGTCTGATGCTGCTGCAAGGCGTTTGCCCATTTAACTCTTGGAAGGGGGATTCCTCTATTTATTTCTCAATTCATTACTCATTAAGCAAAAAGCCCATCATCCAGTGAGTGCCCTAATTCTAACAATTGTTGTTTGACAGTGATGGAAACACATTTCTTTCCTGCCCTGAAGAACAAAAGTGGACATATATCAAATGATTACTGCTGCTGTTCTTGGCATCATTCCTATCTAACTGCAGCTGGATGCACATTCGTCATGGAGTTTATTATTTTGGGCCAGTTGGATTGATAATCCTCATCTCAAAGCAGCACTCTGACTGATGGGAAAAGGAACAAAAAGTCATTTTAAACCCATTAAAAACAAGAACGTTACATCATAACTTTAATATGAACATTCAGTGCTATTTACACTATAATAAAACGTTACTAATCATTCAAAAGGCTAAACTTAAAGGGTTTGTCCTACTGCCCTTTCGGAAAACTGAAAGACCAGCTGTTTGTATGAACTATAGAGCAATCCTGATAAAGTTCTGAGCAATTTCCCCAGCCAGGGCAGATGATACAATGTCAGTTCAGTTACTATCAGATTTTGACATATTTATACAATTTGATATTCTTTTTATGGTTGAGGATTCTGTCAATAGAGATAAGTGTGTAATAAAAAAAAAGAGTTGGTTTCTTAAATCTAAGGCTACCCTCAAGCATCCGTCATTCTTAGTCATGGCTTTTTCTAAACTCCACTTCATTTTCAGTCAAGAATTTAAGCCTTTTCAGCGGACATAAAGATTTGGCAGGGTCTTTTATTTCTCAAATCTTTTATTTGCTTATGCTTGGATACTCAATTACCATATGGATGGCTGTGTTCTAGTAATAGTAAGAAAATCTTTTTTTTCCAGCATTTGCTAGGTAATCTCTCCTTTCTGTGTCAATTTTCACAGCATGATGCATCTCAAATAATGAAAAAGTGCCTTCCTTTTTTGTCTGTCCTTGAAAAGCATTCCGACAGTTGCTTTGATTGAAATGGACTTATCTGAGTCCCTACTAGAATGATGTCTTTGCAAGACAATCTTTTTTTGCCACGTTTAATTTTATAAATATTAATAAATAAACAAAGTCGATATCACAAAAAGGTAGCAAGCCGTGTTCATGAGGCAATTAGGGGGAATGCGAGGCTGAGCCCAACTTTTTAAATGCAGAGGTTTCATGACATGGTAAGAATCCCAAACAGTGCATCCCAAACTGGTCTAGACATTTGGGTATGCCCATACCGTAGTATGGCTTATCTTCCAATTTAATTAGGAATTTGAAAAAGGTGCTTTCTTTTTTCTTTTCTTTTCTTTTCTTTTCTTTTCTTTTCTTTCTTTCTTTCTTTCTTTCTTTCTTTCTTTCTTTCTTTCTTTCTTTCTTTCTTTCTTTCTTTCTTTCTTTCTTTCTTTCTTTCTTTCTTTCTTTCTTTCTTTCTTTCTTTCTTTCTTTCTTTTTTTTTTTGAATGTTGAGCCAGGAGTTTTATAGTTACAATTTTCAACCCAGACATTTTTTTCTGTTTCTCAGACATTTTCATCCTACTCACACAATAAATAATTTTAATTACTTCAGTATCCATTGGGGGGGGGGGTCAGATGGCAACAATTCTGCAAAATTATATTTAATTAACTCTCAAGCAAATACAAATATTTATGGAATGTGCTGTTACTGCTTTTCACTTTTTAACTGTTTTTCAGAAGTCTTTTTCAATTTTGGCACCCCCTAAAATTTGGTGCCCATAGGCTGGTGCCTTTTCATACTTACTCTAGAGCCAGCCCTGCACTTAGTGTCAGTGTGTTACTTTACACAGTGTTCTAACACATAGCATTTTTAGATTGCTCCCTCATCACAGTATGACTATTTTTCAGGAAGTATTACACATACTTCATTTCACTGGAACTGGAGGGAGAATGTTAGTTGGAAAATTGACGCCCCCAAGAGAGAAGCAGGCATTTCTACTTCATTTCTCTTTGTAATTTTTAAAAGACCTTGGATTTAGGGTAGCATATTCTATTCCAGAAGCTATTGCAAAAGCAGGAGAAAGGGGATGCTTATTATTCTAGAATCTCAGATTGCCCTTGTTTTTTTTGAAAGCTGTTTAAGATTTGTTGATGTCTCCTACTTGAAGGGGATATGTACGGTTCTAGATTGGAATTGCTGGTGAAACCCTTGAGAAGTTGGGGTATGATTCTACCAATACTTGAGAAAATCTGTAGAGGAAACAAAGACACAGCTCCTGGACCCAAACGGGATGTTCTTTCACTCTTCTTCTTGCAATTATTCATTGTGGAATATTTCTGCATCTCTATATCTTATTGCAAGATTTTATTGCACTAACTGGGTGATTTCACTGGGTGTATATTCATTCAACCACTTACTCCAAGGGAAACATCCCTGATTAAGAAACCAGGTGACACTCCTCCATCAGCCAAGCCCATCACAGGAGAAGAGAGGTGTTGTCATTCATAAAAAAAATCTTCTATTAAGCTAAGGTGTCATTTTATTCATGACCCGGAACAATACAGGTTACAACAGAGTCAAGGTCACCTCCTGACTGATGTTTTCCCATAGACTTATTTGTACTGAAAATAGAAACATCCATTCTACAGCTGTAAGGCCTATGAAGTAATTGCTTTACAGATAATTAGAGACCGGTGTTTTCCTAAGCACTTTGGTAAGGCAACCTCAAGCGCCACAATCAAAACTTTTGTTAAAATGTGTATATTCGCATAAATAATTATATAGCCTTCCAGGTGTATCATGTTTTTTAAAAAATGAATGAATAAGTTCTATAATTTAAAATTATTGTTAGCTTAGGGATATCCACACTGCTATTTATTTGTTTGAGCTTCTCTTAATTGTCAAACAGGTTTGATGCATAGATTTCATTAAAACTCTCATTGTTTGTGGCCAAAATCCACACGTGACAGCAGGAACATGAACTAAGATCACGTGGAGGTATAATTTTAGGATAGAATAGAGCTGGAAGGGACCTTGGAGACCTTCTAGTCCAGCCCTCTGCTCAAGCAGGAGAACCTACACCACCTCAGACAAGTGACTGTCTAGCCTCTTTTTAAAAATCTCCAGTGATGGAGCACCCACGATTTCTGGGGGCAAACTATTCCACTGGTTAATTGTCCTCACTGTCAGAAAGTTTCTCCTTAATTTCAAGTTGCTTCTCTCTTTGATCAGTTTCCAACCATTGTTTCTTGTCCTGCCCTCTGGTGCTTTGGTGAATAATGTGACCCCCTCTTCTTTGAGGCAGCCCCTCAAATACTAGAATACTGCTATCATGTCTCCCCTATTTCTTCTTTTCTTTAGATGAGCCAAACCCAAACCCCTGCAGCCATTCTTCACATGTTTTAGTCTCCAGGCCTTTGATCATCTTAGTTGCTCTTCTCTGGTTTTTTCCCAAACTTTCAACATCTTTTTTATGATATGGTGACCAAAATTGGCTGCACTATTCCAGGTGTGGTCTTACTAGGGTTTTATAAAGCGGTACTAATACCTCGCATGATCTTGATTCTATGCCTGTGTTTATACAACCCGGCTCATGGTTAAATGATCATCCACTAGGACTCCAAGGTCCCTCTCACAGTTACTGTTTTTAAGCCAGGTCTTGCCCAATCTGTACTTGTACCTTTGATTTTTCCTGCCTAAATGTAAAACTTTGCTTTTCTCCACATTGAAACAATGGATAGGACCCATTGTTCAAGTTTGTCAAGATCTTTTGGGATCCTGAGTTTGTCTTCTGGGGTGTTGGCTACTCCTGCCAGTTTGCTGTCATCTGCAAATTTGATGAGTTCCCCTTCAATTCCCTCATTTAAGTCATTGATGAAGATATTGAAGAGTACTGGGCCTAAGATGGAACCTTGTGTGCTTACTTCTCTCCATGTGGATGTAGTGCCGTTGAGGACTACTCATTGAGTATGGTTTGCCAGCCAGCTACAGATCCATCTGGTGGTGATGTTGTCTATTCCACCTTTTTCTAGCTTACCAAGGAGTAGGTTGTGGTCTACTTTATCAAATGCCTAAGTATACTATGTCCACAGTATTTTGCTGGTCTATTAATTTGGTCACTTTGTCGAAGAATGAAATAAGATTGGTTTGGCATGATCTGTTTTTAACAAACCCATGCTGGCTACTGGTTATAACTTTGTTTGCTTCTATTGTTCGCAGATCTGTTTTTTTTATTATCTTTTCTAGGATCTTCCCAGGTATTGATGTTAAACTGATTGGTCTGTAGTTTCCTGGGTCCATTTTTTTTCTTTCTTGAAGATGGGAACCACATCAGCCCTTTTCCAATCCTCAGGTATTTCCCCAATGCTCCAGGATTTTTGAAATATGTGGTGCAATGGTTCTGAGATAACATCTGCCAGCTCCTTCAGAACTCTGGGGTGCTATCTGTCAGGCCCCATTGATTTATATTCATCAAGGTCAGATAGGTGTTCTCTTGCCATTTTCTTGCTTATTTTAATTTTTGTTTCTAATTTGTCTTTTACAGTGGTTTTTTTGGGGGGTATGTTGGGCTATAGTTTCTTTTTGTGTGACAACTGATGCAAAGTATGAGTTAAGCAGCTCTGCTTTCTCCCTGTTGCCTGTTATTTCCTTGCCATCTTCTCTCTTTAGTGGACCTACAGTTTCCTTGACTTTTTTCTTGTTGTTAATATGTTGGAAGAAACTTTTTTTTATTATCCATGATTTCTGTTGCAAGTCTTTGTTCATTCTGAGCCTTTGCTTTCCTGACTTCATCTTTGCATGTTCTGGCTGTCTGCTGATAACCGGCCTTAGTTATGTGCCCCTCTTTCCATTTTGTTTGTCCTTTTTGTCTTTCAGTTTGTCAAAGAGATCTTTATGCAGCCATGCTGGTTTCTTCTTGAATTTCTTGGTGTTTTGTTTTCAGTGGTATTGTGCTGGTATGGGCTTTTATGGTCACTTTTTTCAGACTTTCCCACACTTCTTGGGTTGTTTTCCCCTTTAGGATTTTCATCCATGGGATCTTTCCTAGGTTCTCTCTGAATTTGTTAAAGTCAGCTCTTTTGAAGTTCAAGACACTGGTTGTTTTCTGTTGCTAGTGTTTGCATTATATTAAATTCCAGTATGACATGGTCACTTTGGCCCAAGGTTCCAGCAACTTCAACTCCCTCTATCACTTCTTCTCTATTAGTTAGAATTAAGTCCAGTATGGCTTTACGTCTAGTTCCCTCCTCCACCTTTTGGATGACAAAGTTGTCAGCTAGGTTGGTCAGGAATCTATTTGATCTCCCACTCGCTGCAGACTTTGTCTCCCAGTTGATATCTGGATAGTTGAAGTCTCCCATTACTAGGTGGTATACATTTGTTAACTGGTTGGCAAAGAGTTCATCTATTTCTTCTGATTGGTTGGGTGGCCTGTAATATACACCTATGGTAATGTCACTTTTTTTCTCTTTTATATTGACCCATATACATTCTGGGGAGATTTTATCTTGGATCATGTGCATTTCTGTAGATATGTAGTGTTCTCTTACTTATAGTGCAATTCCCCCTCCTCTTTTTGTAGACCTGTTTCTTTTGAACAATTTGTATCCATCCATCAGTCCATTCCATTCATGGGTTTCATCCCACCAGGTATCTGTAATGCCAACTATGTCATACCCTCCCTTGTGTAATATTGCTTCTAGTTCGCCCTGTTTGTTCTCCATGCTTTGAGCATTTATATATAAACATTTAAGACTTTTATGCCTCTTCATGGGTATGTTTTCTGCATCTTCTGATTGTTGTTTGGGTTTTTCTTTTTTGTCATCTCTGCCTACCTCATTGTTTGATTTGTTTTCTTGGGATTTATGATTGATTTGGGGTTCTAGAGATTCTAAAGATTGGTCACCCTCCCCACTTAATTTTAGTTTAAAGCCCTCCTGATGAGTTGGGCCAGTCTTTTTCCGAGTACATTTTTCCCTGTTTTCATGAGGTGCAGCCCATTCCTTGCCAAGAGTCCTTTGCATAGGAAATGCAGTCCATGATCCAGGAAACCAATGTTTTTTTTGGTGACACCAACCCTTTAGCCAATGGTTTATTTCTAGAATTCTTTTTCCCCTCAATAGGTATTGGCCTTTTGTTGGGAGTACGGATGAGAACACTACTTGTGCTCCTAGCTTCTTAACTTTATTGCCTAGTTGTTTGTAATCTCTCACTATTGTACTCAGGTTCTTTGTTGTGTCATTCATCCCAATGTGGAGGAGGAGGAAAGGGTAGTAATCAGTAGGCCTAATTATTTTGGTTAGGTTCTCAGGCACATCTTTGATTTTTGCTCCAGGGAGACAACGTACCTCCCTGGATTGTATGTCCGGTCTGCAGATGGATGATTCCATTCCTTTAAGGATAGAATCTCCTATTACCAACGCCTTCCTTTTGGGGGGATGTAGTCTTGGGTGCTTTTCTGTTTGTTGATGTGACTTTTTAGGGATATTTGAAGTGACTTTTTTAGGGATATTTGAAGTTGTTTCTTTGCTAGGCATTTGCATGTTTTCTTTGAGGGGGAGGTTGTGGGTCTGCGTGTTTCCATCTAAGAGAAGAAATCAATTGCTCAGTTTTAGTGGGGCTGTTTCTGGTTGGGTTGGATTGGGCAGAAGGGGTTTGTTAATTGTATGCTGCTTCTTTCTTTGAGTATTGTGTTTCCTTCTATGTGTGACATACCTCCATTTGTCTTCCTCCAAGGGTTTGTCAGTAGGGTCAAATCCTCTGGGAGTTATTTGTTCATTAATTGGTTCGGTTTGGGTAGAGCTTTCTTTTGTATGTTGGGGTTTGGCTAGAGTTGCCTCTAAGTTCCTTACTTTTTCCTCCAGTAGTTTACATAGTTTACATCTAATGCATGTATAGTTTGGGTGTTCTTTGGGCACAAGCACATATATGGAACATGTATTGCATACCACAATAGTATGAGTCACCTGTTCCATGAGTTTGTTTTTTGAAAATCCCTCTTTTTGGTTGGTGGATGTGCTTTGCTGTTAGCCTTGTTTCTAGCTTCTCTATTTAGATAATTATGCCTATTTTTTCTATCCTTTTTTCTGCCTGTTCGTGCTTGTTTTTTTGCCTTGTTATTTAGGTATAGATAAAAGTCTGTGGCAGTATGCCCTTTGGTTTTAATAGGAAAAAATTGCAGTTTATATTGAAGTTAAAAGTTAATGTTAGGATAGGGTTATTTAATGAAGGGAAGGGCTACTTTCTCCTCAGCAAGGGCTTTGCTTTTTGCTTTCTGCTCTCTGCCTAAAAATTCATTGCTATCTTTCCTTTTCTTAATTTGCTCCTTATTTATCTCTATCCTCTCTGCCTTGCTTTTTTGACTGCCTTCCTGTGCTCAGCCGGTCTTTCTAATTGCCCCCAGTTGCCTCCAGCCGTTGCTCCTTTGAGGTCTCTTCTATGTTCGGCTAGTTTTTCTGTGATGAGCTGGTCTAATAGCTGGTCTTTCTGAGCTGGGCAGGTTTGCTAGTTGGTTTTTCTCTGCGGAGCAGGTTTAATAGCAGAGCTGAGGACTCTCTGATAATGTAACTCTTCTACCAGATTCCTGTAAAATATTAGGATTTACAGTACCTCAGGGCAGGGAAATGGGGCTGGAGGTGGGGGATAGGGACAAAATGTTCTTGTGGCAAAGTTCCTCATGTGGGCTTGAGGAATGTGTTTAGCACCTGTCAGCCCTTTGAGGTAGACAAGGATAAGGGATAGGTATGTCAGGGATGCTAGAAATGCACTGAATTGTTATAGGTTGGTAACAGGATCTTGAGAACCTGTCCATTTTTTTCCTCTGCCCCATCTTATAAAAAACTAAACCAAGGTGGGCATATTTGCATTTCTTTATCATGATTTCCTCTTTCCCAGGACTGAGACATCTTTTCTGAAACTCTCCCCTTAATAGTTTATCCATCCCTTCCTCGTTCCCAGGGCCAGGTCTATATTCTTTCATGGCACCCCAACATATCTGAAAGTTGGAAAACCCATTCATAATATCAGCTCTGACCTGGAGAAATGGTTGAGATAGGAAATGTAACACCGATTGCTTCTTTTGTAGCTGGTGGTCAAGCACATGATTTGTACGTTCAGCATCTGGTCTGCCCAAAGGATCCTTACAAACAAAAGAAGAATGAATGCTCCAATATCTGAATAATTGCTACCAGCCCCAAGAAATTACATTCTGTCAAATAGACCAGAGACCTGTTTTTCTCTAAAAACTGATCTATCTGTTCATTAATATTTTGTGCTAGTCAAGCTGTCGCAGTTATGCAGATACAGTTTGCTGAAGAGACTGCACAGAACTGGATTTTTCATGTTTAGGACTGGCCCTATTACAGGGCAGCATGGGATGCATAATTCAAGTAAAGGAATCTAGAGATGGGGCTGATTAACCTAACCTATTGTCCATCAGTATGATCGATGATTATGTCCCTCCCCCAATCTTTGATGGTGGTGAGGTTGATGATAATAATACCACTCTTAGTTTAATTATTATTTAGATCATGAGGACTGAAAAAAATCAAATAAAGGAGCCAAAGTTGATAACCTGCTCAAGAGTCATGATGCAGCAGAATTTTGAAATTGTGATTGTTTTGTGAGTGGGGCCAATGGCAGTGCATTCTCTGGATGCCTCCAAGCATTTCAGCTCTGTATCCCACAACAGCAATTGTGTAATAGAAATGCTATGATGAATTGATGGGTTCATTAGTCTATAATTTAAGAATCAATGGGCAAAGCTTCATAAAGAAACACAGCTCACGGTGGCAAAGTTCCAGCACTTTAATTGCAGCAGGAGCTCAATGTCGACATTTATTTTCTTAAATGCTTCCCAAGAACAAAGAAAACAATCACACACATTGAGAGGCTGAAGGGTAATGTGGCAGTTGGGCAAGTTTGTGTGTGTTTGTGAGACAGGGAATGAGAATGAATAGCTTAACTGGAAAATCACTTAGAATGGCTTGGCAGTATTTTCTCCAGTATTAGAAATCAGTGCAGCTGACATATTTTTGCATTCCCTAACTAGGCTGTCCTAGTGAACATGCTGAGCAAAACCAGCTGCTGTCATGGTGAGAAGGGAAAAAAAGAAAATGGCCCATTAGTGGTGGAAATTGTAGACCCTGGATGCATCATACTGTATATATTTATGTGGAAATCATTGATCTATTACTAAAGACACAATCCACCTAATGGGTTGGATATTGATTTATTCCTATGGAAATCAGTAAAATTAAGTAAGCCATGATTGAATTAAGTCAATGATTTGATCTGTCCAGTGATGGGATTCAAATATGTGAACAACCGGTTCTCTGTGTGGATGCCACTTCCGGAAGTCCATTCTGGGCCTGGGCAACAAAAAATCAGCTACCGGTTCTGCCTAACTGGTGCGAACTGGCTGAATCCCACCACTGGATCTGTTCCACTTTAAGCGTGGATGAGCTTTGAAGCCACTTGTTACAACCTAGTGATGTTTTTAAAGAACAGCCAAAAGAAGATAGATTGCTCTGTAGCGCATATCTGTGCTTCAATTCACTTTCAAGACATTTTTATACTTGTAGGCTTTGAGAAACATTTACAGTTACTCTAAAGACCTGAAGATGTTATATTATTTGGATTAGTTTACCATCCACTATGATGGCTCTTGAAATATGCATGCATTTTCTCAGGGACCAGCTGGATTTAACGCAAAAGCCATGCAGTGCCATTTTGAGTTTGGGTATGGAGCTTGCAATCAAAGCTGGACACTCTGAGCTTCAGAATACTAGCCCAACTGGATTGTGACCTATTTATTGTAGCTGGCTACTTTGTGTCTCGTAACTCTAGCCTAGAGTTATCCCTGATGTGCGACACTGCAAAACCTCCATCCCTAACCAGCCAGCCAACTTCTATACTGATGGTATAATAATCAAAATATCTGGAAGGCATCAGGGGTACCCATTCCAGGCATCAATGCAGCCATTAATTTCCACAGATTCAGTGCTGATTGTCAACAGTAACTTTTGTATGTCATTATCATACCAAAAGCCAACGAAGAGTGGCTTTGCAGAAGACCTTTTCCTTCTTCAGTCCCACTGAGAAAAGGAGAAAATGTTTTGAGAAAAGAACCTTTATTTCCATACAGATATATCTCATTAAGAGTGACCATCTCACAGAAAGATTCCCAGATAAATATTTTAGAAAGTATTTTGATTAATGTATTCCTTTAAAACATTTAGAATCAAATATGGAAATAAAATGTAGCATTTTATTTCATTTTTTAAAAAATGAAAAATATAAAACACACGCAAGCCCAAAGAGCTTGGTCAGAGGATATCCAAAGCCTTTGGCTGCTGCCATCACCAATTCCAGAAATGATAGCACCACTGCTAAGCCTGCAGGAAAGGGAACTGAGGGGAGCTAGGATAGTAATCTTCAAATATCTGAAATATTGTCTTGCAGAAAGGGATTGGATTTATTCTCTGTATCCCCAGAGAGCAGGGTCAGAACCAATAGGTTAAAATTACAAAGAAGGAGCTTCAGACTTGAGATCCAAAGGAACTTTGAGACTGTATGAGCTGTCAGCCAGTGGAACAGACTGACACAATGTCTAGCTTTCCTTCCCTAGAGGTCTTCAAGCAGAGACTGGAGGATCACGTGACAGAGATAATTTAGTGGATCTAATTGGTGGTTAAACTAGATGACTTCTATGGTACTTTCTAATGTCAATTCTCTGATACCCTAGTAGCTGCTGCTATGCCTTGTTATTTACAAAATGTGTTACTAACAACAAGCAAAGCACAACTTGGGATTAAAAACTACATATCATTTATTGCAAAAGCAACCTAAAAAGTGTTTGAGAGAGAGCCAATTATAAGGTCTTAAGTTACTTGATGCTGAAAATAAACAGGTGTTCCTGCAGACTTCCTGGATGGCAACCCATTTGGATGTATTACTGTATATGGAGACCTGGTTTTCTAGAGGATGAATAGGGACTGTTCAAACTTTTTCCTTATACTGTGCCATTTCTCCTCAAACTTTTGGCTTACTAAATTCTGTCAACTTCTCTAGCAAATAATATCCCATGATAATCTTTCAAATTCAGGCCAACACTATGGAAGACTAACAGTTCTGGCCTCTCAAGAACTGTTTAAGTAAGTCAATTTTGAAGTAGGTTGTTGTTAAAAGGTCTTCACACATTTGCTCATGAAAAGGACCTGGAGTTATTAGATCTGTGATAAAGCTGACTAATATAACACTGAAATCATAAATATAAAATAGAGATGTGCAGGTTACTGGAGATCAGAGGTGAGGAACCCAGAGCCCTGCAGATGTTCATGTTCGAACATCTAGCCCACTGCATATTTTCTCTGCAGACTCTACACTTACCTAGCCTTTCCTAAATTGGCATCCAGCAAATGTGTTTTAAGGCAACTCCAGATGGTCTCTGGGAGCACCAGCCAACATAGTCAAATGCTAGAAGTTGTAGCTTAATAAGTCTGGTAGAATTGTAGATGTTCCACCCCTTGTCTAGGTTTTCAAAGAACAGAGACTTACCATGATTGTCTTGTACTATGGATTTAAACCACATAGTAGTAGTTTTAACCATTCAGACATGTCCAACTCTTGGAGACTTTATGGCCAAGTGCTCTCCATGCTACCCTGTCAAACACAGCTTCTTTCAGTTATTGGATCTTTCTCTTTGTACCATCTTTGATGATATCAAGCCAGTGAATTCTTAAAACCCATACTATGGACTTAAAAACTGTAAAAGAATAACATTCCAGTCATTTGCAGTTAGTAACTCAATGACAATGAGTTAGAACACAGGTGTCAAACTGCCGGCCTGTGGGCCAGACGTGTCACGCGGAAGCCGCGCCCACCCCATTGCCGGCAATGGCAAAACAGTCCCGATACGTTGCGCAACGTCGCAAGTTTGACATGTCTGTTTTAGAAGGAATGGGGGAAGAGATGCTAAGAAAGAATGAAGTATGACACTTCAGTCAATCAATTAATCAAATCTTTATTATGGTCATAGACCAGCATAAGAAGGTGATACCACCCATCCCATTTGTCTGCTCCTTGGAAATTATGGCTAGGACTAAAGTCTAACGATAGGTTCTTCACTGTCTCATTGCATGCATGTGCCTGAAAAAAAGACATGGTAAAAGATAAAGCTACAGTTAACAATATAAATGTTTTATCTGTTCCCAATCTTGCCAAGGAATAATGGCTTTCTTTTGAGCCATGTAATAAATATGCATGTCACATAAGTAGAAATGGCTGGCCACAAGAGATAACTGATACCGACTCCCCCCTCATCTTGCTTAAGGAAATAAAATCCTAAACTTTATTTGTGTTGCATTCAATGGTACTTAATGGCTGTGAGTCTTTATCTGGCATGTCTACACCCCCAGCATTTACAGAGTTATAGACTAGACAGGCAGCTATGGAATTATAAATGAAAAACTGGTTGTCGAGACATCAGCAGAATGAGCAGGGAAGGGGCTTCTTCTTCTTTTTTTTTTTTTTTAAAGTCAGCCTTGGAGAGGAGACAATTCTTTCCTATTTCCATTTTTTGTGGGGAGGGGGAGGAAGCAAATTCTACCGCACCAGCAGAACAGCTTTAATAGCGTCTGAGAGGATAATAAGAGAGGAAGAAAACACCCGAGAGGCAAAAAGAAAATATTCTCTGTAGGAAATTAAACCAGATCTCAGCAAATAACAACAATAACAGATTTAAATAAAGCTTCAGACACAAATGAATGATTAGAGAGTGAGCATTAGCAGGACCCGGAGAATAAGCCCACAGCAAAAGAACAGCTTTGTAGCACCCGCCGAAAATCCAAGCCGTATCAATGATCTTGAAGTGCTGCTTTGTTTGGCATCCATTATTCATGTTTGGCATTACAGAAAACGCAGCCTTATGATGGAGCCATTATAGGAAGCATCCCTGGAAGCTCAATGGTAATTGGGAAGGAACTGACAGTAGCACCTGTCCCCTCAACCTTCAGTCCCTGGGCATAAAAGTTAGAATAAATCCAGCAATTAGACAATGTGTTTAGACTGCAGAAATCCATTGGAAAGAATAGAGGCCAGTGCTGTCTTCTCTAAGAGAAAGTAGGAGACACTGCTGCATCGTGCATTTTCATCATGTGTTTTGAAAAGGGGAGGACAGAAACTCTGAAGAAGAGAATGACTCTGCACAATGTTGTTACATGATTCATCCCACTTCTCTGGTAATCCAACCTTTATAGGATCCTGGTTTCTTTAAGAGGGGCGCCACTAAAGATTTATTACTGTTTTAGATTAGTGGTATGCATTTACAAATATATGAGGTGGATAATGTAGAGTCTCATAGGTTAACCCAGGGGTAGGCAACCTTGGCTCTTTTATGACTCGTGGACTTCAACTCCCAGAATTCCTGAGCCAGCACCCACGAGTCATAAAAGAGCCAAGGTTGCCTACCCCTGGGTTAACCAATTGCAATATTTCTCCATCAAATTTCTAAGAAGCTCCCATCATCTTCCAATTTTTGTAGGGAACATCAAAGATTCTCTGCCTTTTGCCATCTACAAGTTATAGATTTTGATGCAGAAGTGGCAAAGGGATCTCAGCCATTCTCTTTCTGTTAGGATCAATAATTATCAAGTTGAGTAAGAGATCATTCATGCCAGCACCAGCACAATACTGTAATGACATAATAAATGGATGAGCTACATGGGACCATAATACTCATGATTGGAAAGAAGCTTCCTGCATCCTAGGAGACCATCTCCTCAAATTCCCAAACCAAACACGTGGTCAACAGGGACATGAAATTGGGAAAGAAGAAAACCATTCCTGGAGTGGGACGGATAACTTGGAATATGTTTTCCAAGCCAAGTCCTTTTGCAAGCAGTGGATTTGGCAACCAAAAAGAAAAAAAAATGTCTCATCCCTTTCAAGACATTATTTGGCATGTGAAATTGCCTTGGCAGGTATTAAAATCTGAAACTGCTTCTCATATTATTAAGAAAATCTGGCAAAACTGTTTGACAGCCACAGTCCTGCTCCAAATTTCCCAACAGTTGTTAAGTGATCCAAAGCTTGGGAAAAGCGAAACAATACCAAATTATTCACATTTGTTAAAAATGGATTGCAAATAGCTGCAAACGATATCCAAGTGACAAGAGGAGGAGTGGTCCATGAACATTAAAGTGGCAAATACATTTTTAAAACATACAAAAACAATTCTGAGTTTGCTGATGAAAACTGAATTGGCAAAGACTTACTCGGAGGCAGTTCTTGATTAGTAATAAATGAAAATATTAATCCACAGAGAAGGTTCATATATTGTGGTAAGTCATAATTTGATTTACTTTGTTTTGGCCTAGTGCAGGGGTAGGCAACCTTGGCTCTTTTATGACTCGTGGACTTCAACGCCTAGTGTCTATGTGAGCAGAACCATCAACATTCTGAATGTCAAAGGGCATGCCTCATTATACCCAGATGACATCACTGCTCTTTGAATTGCATTGGTTTCCAGTTGCTTCCAGGTACAATTCAAAGTAAACTTCACTACTTATAAAGGCTTTTATGGCATTGGCCATGGTTACTTGAGGGAGACCTAGCTCCAATAGTTTCTATCCAGCTTCTGTAATTGGGCAGAGTGAATCCATTCTGGGTCTTTTGGGGAAAAAAGCAGTATCATTTCTTGGTACCCAGGAAGCACACCTTTTCTATCACAGTACCTAACGTATGGAACAGGATCTCACTAGTGATTCACCACTGAAGGATGATCAAGAAGACCTTGGAAACTTGAATTTCAATTGGCTGCAACTATTTTATCAACATTAAGTGTACTTTACTAATTTGACTTAGAAATTCTACTGATGTCAGGGGAGCTAAGTAAACCAGAGTTGCAGACTCCTCTAGCCACTGATCTGAGAGTTTTCATTGGGGCTTCCTTATTTATATGTCCATGTTTTTACGATGTAGCTGTTAATCAAAATATTCACTCCTTGGAGTACAATAACAATGCAAAAGTAATATGTGTAAATACAATAAATCAGGAAGAATGTTCAGCAATATAGTAGTCTGATGTTCTTGAGCTTTTTATTAAGCTAGAGAAACTGGACATTAGATTGGGAGATCCAAAAGTGTGGGCCTTAGAGACATAATTGTCTAGTGTCTGTGAAAAAAAAATCTGCTGATTGATCTGTGGGATCATTTGGTTTGCTAATTAGCCATGTCCTTACTAATAGGCATAAAAGTCAAACAATGAGAATAAATAACTGGCATGCTACATTCCCAGCAAGAGCAAGTTATTGTAATGTAAAGATATGCAAATATGCCCATTCTTACAGTTCCATCCAAAGCTCTCGTTAATGAATGTTTCCTTTATTCTCTCGAGGATTATTTTATTCCAATTGAACAGTTCTTGTGGCTATTTTGCAATAGGTTACAGTATGAATCTTATCTATATGACTAAATTTTTAACCAGGTAACTCTATAGCAGGATATAATTTTATAAATTCAGAAATTAGGCCCAGTAAAAGATCTTCCTAAAAAATAACTGAATACTGATTGCAGCACAAAAGGACATTTCTACAAGTATGTGAAATAGGGCAATCAGATCTGGACTGCAAAGTTTACCAGAACAACAAAAGGATAGTAAGGAACAAGTAAAAAAAAACCTCCAATGATTTTCTAGCAATTGTTCAACGATTTGCACCCCAGATTTGGTGGCCATACTACAAATAATCTCAGAAAATAGTTGTTCCATTTCTAAAGAATGTTATTCCCAGAGAGGCAAAACTAGTCCTATCATTGGATAATGTGCTTTGCTTCAAGACATCCTTACTTGTGATTAAGTTAGCCTTCCTATATTAAATTAAACCAATAATCTGTTTTTGCATGCTACACCAAACCATAAACTAACCATGTTCATTGATTGTGCAGCGTATATTAAAGCTGTGTGCTTTAGCTAAGAGCTGGCATAAATTCAAGTACTACAAAGATGAGTTCCTGAAAAAGAAGATCCCACTCCACAATATTGTTATAAAAACTGTGTATATGATTTAACCAATAAAGCTTTTTTAACTTTTTCAGATGTCCAAATCTGGTTTACACTATCCTCTTTCTATTGTCAGTGACTTTCTTATAGCAACATTCTAAAGGTTTCTCAACTCAACACCTGTTAATCTGTAGCACAGCACTTTGACTTTAACCATTTCCCCAGAAACTACACTTTTACTCCAGTTTCCCTTGTCTCTAACATCTCCCCTTGCAGGTGGCCTTTACCATCCTGGGCATCTGGATTTCCATTCCAGAATTCTCCCGCTCTCAGTGTATTTCTGAAGGGCCTTTTCACTGCTAACACACAATGGGCCCATACTGGTTTGACTGGGTTGATACTGTGCCAGTTTTGGCTTGGCAAAACTGGTGTTTGGAGTGGTGCTACATTAGCTGGGCTGACATTGATTTAGGGTTGGTTATAACTTGGGTAGGTTGACGCTGGTTAGGTTGGGCTATTCCAGGGCTCTGGCTGGAATTTGTTGATCCTGATAGTAGTAAATTGGCTACCGTAACAAGCTGCTCCCTCCCTCCCTCCCTTGGAGATCTTGTTTATGCCCAATATAGGGTAATGATAGTCCTGACTGGTAGTGCTATTACTCTCACTGCTGCAATGCAGAAATGCTGGGTTTTCTTCTTCTTGCTGCTTAAGATCTAACCTCAGCCACTAACCTGAACATCATTTCTCAGCCCATTTTTGCCACTTCTTTGAACCCGGCTGGCTAGTCTGCCATCCAACCTTTACCTTAGCTGCTGGAAAGGATTTGTGCCAGCTGACCCCGTTGGTAAATGTTGACACATCTCATGCTGAAATTTTCCTGGCTGCTTCTAGAGCATCATCACTAGCCGATCTGCTTGGCAAAGCTGCTGGAATCATGATTGTTGCTTTTAAGTTCTTCTCGAGTGACTAGTCTACCAGCCAAACTCTACTTCCCATTACATGTTGCTACTTCCTTTTTTTTCTTCTGTTTCTTCCTTAATCCGGAACACACTGCACAACTGGAATTCTTCAGCTTGTTTAGTGGCCCTGGAAAACTCCCGTACAATGAGACAGATGGAGACTTTTTTTCAGCCCCTCTCCTCAATTTTCAATCTGGCAGTCTGTCCTTTTAAGCCCCTCACATTCCTGCATCTTCAAAGAATCAGGTGTACCTGAATTTCAAGGGGGAATGGGGGAGTTTTTAGCTCTACAACCATCAGGAAATTTCCCTCCATGAGACGATTAGAACTATATTGAGATATAACAGAATCTTCCAAGTCTGTCTGTATTTTCCCTTTTCATCCTAGCCTGTCTGAGTCACCTTAACACAGGAGTCTTCAAACTTGGCCCTTTTATGGCTTGTGGACTTCAACTCCCAGAATTCCTCAGCCAGCGTGCCTGGCTGAGGAATTCTGGGAGTTGAAGTCCACAAGTCGTAAAAGGGCCAAGTTTGAAGACCCCTGCCTTAAGACTTTCCTGCCTTCCTGGCCTTAATTCACACTTTTGCACCTGTTGTTATCTTAACAGCTCCTGGATGGGTTTTCCATCCTCTCCATGGCTTCCTAAAGAAGGCCTGTGTAGCTGTGTTTTCTCAAACAGATGCCCTGTTGCACTGTGTAAATCTTCTGGAGCAACACTTTGCTTGGAAGCATCGAGGCAGCCATGTCCTTCCAAAGGTTCTGCACATCTGCCTTGAGGATCTTTCCAGATCTTTTATATATATTATACCAGTAAGATTTATACTGTGCAGTCTGAATCTGGCCCATTTTCAATGGCAAGCAGTCATTGGCAATTACATGGCATTTTAATAAAACAAAACGCATTAAAGAAAAATAGATATTTCAGTATTCAACAATATATTTCCCCCAGAGAGCTGAACTGCACTTCTGAAAAATCAGTTGGCAAGAGCTTTGCTAATATCCAAGGGACTACATGAGACATGACTGTCGTGAGTATACAAAAGCAAATTATCAAATCTCTTGCTCCAAAATATATTCTAGACATATTTCTTTAGTGTCATGACAACAGATGTATGCAGCTTTCTTAAGAAGGTAAATAAACAAGGAACATTAGTTACTTACTTTTAATTTCTGGCAAAATCACTGTTTTTTTTTTCTTTGTCATTGATTTGTTTCTCCCTAAAATTTAATGGTTCTAGATTTGCCCTTGTGTATTGGATCTCCAAATTTCCCAGCAACCATGACTAAATGCTGCCTGCAAATTGATGGGAATTGTAATCCAACATACCAAGAAAGCAAGGTTGTTAGTACAACTGTTTCCTCAAGCTTCACTCTTAAATCAGATAACTTGTGGGTCAGCCTTAATCGACTTCTTTTGCAATGACAAGCCTGCAATGTCAGGACATTGAATCCATCATTTAGCTGGAATATAAATATTGCTGAAAAATAATCTCCAATATTGTGGAGAATCTTGTGGTCCTCAAAAATACCTCTCCATTCCTGTGGAAAAAATGTGAAATAATAATATTACAGGACCTAAGAAAGTCACCCTCACTCCTACAAACACACTGCTTCGCAAAGAAAAGCAGTAAATTCTGATTCCACAGAGGCAGCTTTAAATGTTGCTCTCTTCCCTTTTAAATTCCTAGCAGAAATGGAGCCATGCTGGTAACAGAATTTCCACTCGGCCACATTTATCATTGTCATGGGCTATTTTTAGCCACGCTTCTTGGGAACGAGGCGAAAGCAATTTGTTAGACGGCAGGATGATGCTGACAGCTATTTATCTTAGCAAGATTAGGGCTCCCCGTACATGCCTGACTAATGGTACAAAAATATTTTAAAACAACGCAGGGTTGTTTTGCTTTTCTTATGTGTAGTTTCTTACGGGCTGCCTTCCCACCCCCTTTCCAAGACTGAGCATGCTTAATTGCCTTGACAAAGGTTGGAAAATTAAAGTGGAGAGTAACCTGAAGAAATAATAACAGCTGAAATGTTTCAGGTAAAATCCTCAGGACTCTACTCTGATTCTTCTTTCATGTATGCTTCTACCCCACCCCAAACCCCAGTCTTGTTCCATCTGGCATACAGATGGGCAAAAGTGCCATTAACATATAAGTATGGGGACTTTGTAACAATTGTCCAATGAAAGCTCCTCCTCCTCGTCCTTTGCCTCCTCTTCCTCCTCCTCTTCCTCCTTTTATTATAACAATATATTTATTTATTAAAAGAATGTATTTTGTTCTTTTAATGTGAATATACACTGATATAAACCATTGATATTCTCCTCCTCCTCCCATTTCGCCCGTTAAGACTTTCTCTAAGCATTTCCCTGGCATTTGAGGGAATACATCTGGTGGCAGCATAGCTTTCTTCAACAAAAGAAGAACTGCTGTGAGACTGCCCGGGGATGAAAATCACCATGCCTCTCCCAGAGGCATCAGGATAGTAATAGATGGAGTCAAATCAGGTGTCATTGTTCTAGGGTTCAAAGCAAAGTGTAAATGTATAATAAGCTTATTTGCAGTCATCCACCAGTGCTTATTGTGACTGCAGCTGAGAACGCCATCTAGTTCAACAATTCTCTCGATACCCATTACAGTCTCTTATTGTCAACAGGCTGCAATGTCACTCAACTATGGAAATAAACACTCTAGCGCATGCTGGCTGGGGAATTCTGGGAGTCGTAGTCCACACCTCTTAAAGCTGCCGATGGTGAGAAAGACTGCTCTAGAAGAATAAGAAAGGCAGACTGTTAAGCCAAGAAGAGAGAACTGAGGACTGAGCCTGCTCTTAAGCGACGGAGCTGTTTCTCCAGGGAAGCAGCTTGAGGCAACCACATTGCCTGAGGAGGTTCAAGCGGGGTGAGGGAGAACCCAGGAGAATTCAAAGGAAGAATTCCACCTCAGCTCTGCCTTATGGGGATTTCTGTTTTTCAAGTGCGGCTTTGCAAAACAGCAATGATTTGATGGCAGGGGGAATTCAGCCTGGTGACCATAACTTTTGTTAGAAAAGGCAATGATGCATCTAGATAGTATTGTCCATTTTTTACACATGGCAGGAAGTGTCTTAAACATTCGCTGGATGGAAGGGAGAGTCAACATGTCTGTTTCATGTAATAAAAACTTCAACCTTTCTTTTATGTGCATAAAAAGGGTCCCTGTATATTAGTGTTAGTATAGCAGCAATATTAGACAGCAGAACAATTATTTCAGCTCAGCCTTTTCAGCAGTTCAAGGGAAGTTGGTTACAATTCTCTCCAAACTGTTCAAATCTTGCACTGACTTTGGATGCCTTTTTTCTTTCACCAAAAAGAGATGAGATGTCATGAGTAAAGAAATGTCATGCGGTAATTAGTGAAAAGTCTCAGATGGGAGCAAAGATGAAAATCTGAATTCTGGTTACCAGTAGGGTCAATCATGAGAATTGTTTTGCAAGTTTGGATTAAATATCTATGGTGAGCCCTTCCTGGTTGCAACCGCAAACAGCCAGATATGTTTGGAGAATTCACCAAAAAGGCCTGATGGAAATGGTGCTCTCCCATTTTTGTCTGTAGCATCTTATTGTTAATGGTTTTTGAAGAATACAATTAACATTGCAGTTCTTTTTGCCAATGAACTTTGGCAAATGCACTCCCTATCATTTTATATATGGTTGCTTGTGAACATAATCATATCATTCTAAGTTTAAAGAACAGTATTAGAAGGATGCCTATCCTAGCAAGCTTATAATTTGGTATTTTACAATAGGAATTAATGAGGATGGGAGAATTGGAGTGGAGATAGAGGCAAAGATAGTAAGGCATAAGTATAATTGCAATTCCGGATGCTCACAGAAACCATGGAACTGGTTACAAATAAAACCATTTTGCTAGTGACAATCTTGATAGTCTTTTCTCAACCTCCAGTTATTTTCAGACTATCAACAGGAGATTCAGTGTAATCCCAAGACATTGGAAGGCACCAGGTTGTTAATAGGACATACTTGAGTGTGGAGCAATCACTGTTGCTTACAAAAAAGTTGCATTGGTTCCTGTTGCAACTTTAGCATTCTCTTTCTAAAGTTTTAAGGGCAGGGAGGGAAGATGAAATAATCTTAGGTGACTCCTTTGGAGAGCAAGAATAATTCACTTTGTAGGTAATCTGCCTGGGGGGGGGGGGTGTTTGAAGACCCTGAAGTTTCCAGCAAGAGGATGGGTTCCAGAGAGGAGTCAATTCAGTCCCAAAGAGCCTAAATAGTGGAAAGGATACTGGGAGTTGTAAGTCAGTATTATCTGGCTATGTGGGTTCCTTATTGCTCAAATATAATAGAAACCTGAGTTGTTTGGGACTGGCTGAAAAAAAAATGTTCCAGAATCTGCCTTCTCACTTTCCTGCAAATTTACACAGTTGCTCAGACCTGTGCTGAGGAAACTTGCTTCAGCTAGAAATACAGAATGCAAAAAAGCCATGTGCATTGCTTAAACACACACACACAGATACCAAAATCTTCTTTCTGGTGAAAACATTGGTCAGTCCTGAAATTCAAAGGCTAGACTGCAATTTGCCTCTCACTGCTGAAGTGTCTCCATAAATCAATAGCAGCAGCATCAAGTGTTTGAAGTGATGGATGAGGAAAGAAAATACTGTATGACATTTATCTGGCATCTATGCCAGAAAATTCAGAACTTTTTTCAGGACCCAACAAACACCAGGCGAATGTGGCAAGGGATCCAGGCCATTACGGATTACAAGGCGGCTCCATCGCTATGCAAGGATGACACAGACTTCCTAAACAAACTGAATGCATTTTTTGGTAGATTTGAGGCATCAAACAGCACTCCTGCTAGGAAAGCAGTGCCCCATCCTGATGAGCAAGTGCCAAGCTTTGATGTCACCTCTGTCTGGAAAACACTGCAGACAGTTAACATTCGGAAAGCAGCAGGCCCAGATAACATACCCGGACGTGTCCTCAGGGAATGCGCAGAGGAGCTGGCTTGTGTTCTCACAGATATTTTCAACCTCTCATTGCAGCAGGCAGTGGTCCCATCGTGTTTTAAGATGGCCATCATCTTGCCAGTGCCAAAAAAGTCCACAATTACAGGCCTCAGTGATTACCGTCCGGTTGCACTGACATCCACCATCATGAAATGCTTTGAGAAGCTGATAAAGGACACTATTGTATCTAGCCTCCCGCCAGCATTTGACCCGCTTCAGTTTGCCTACCGACCAAATCGCTCTATGGAGGATGCTATTTCTTCCGTTCTCCATCTGAGCCTGAAGCACTTAGAGGAAAGAAATACTCATGTGCGTTTGCTGTTTGTTGACTTCAGTTCAGCATTTAACATAATCATTCCCCAGAATCTAGTAGACAAACTGGGTCTTTTAGGCTTAAACATTCCTTTGTGCAACTGGATTCTTGATTTTCTTACCAACAGGCCCCAATATGTGCGAGTTGGAACAAATACCTCTAATACCATTTTCTTGAGCACAGGTTCTCCTCAGGGCTGCATCTTAAGTCCGCTGCTGTTCACCCTGTTGACCCAGGTTTGCCACCAACCATATTGTGAAGTTCGCAGATGATACAACAGTAGTGGGCCTTATTCAGGATGACAAGGTGGAAGCTTACCGCAAGGAGGTTGAAGGGTTGGTCAACTGGTGTAAGGAAAACAGCCTAGTTTTAAATACTGGAAAAACCAAAGAGATCATTGTTGATTTCAGAAAAGGCAGGCACAGCCACACTTCTCTGGCATAAATGATTTACCTGTGGAGATGGTTACCAGCATCAAATTCCTGGGTGTGCAGCTAACGAGTAGGCTGACTTGGTCGCTCAACAGTGAGAAACTGGTGAAGCGGGCACAGCAGCGACTGCATTTTATGCGCCGCATGAGAAAAGCACATCTTCCTTCCCCTGTCCTGACCACTTTCTACAGGGGGACAATTGAGAGCATCCTGTCATACTGTTCTGTTCGCACAAAGTAGACATTGAGACGAGGCAGTTCACAACAAAGGATGTCTTTTATTGGTACAATCACAGAACAGAAGCAAGCGAACAATGGCAACAACCCCTTTTATACTCCCCGTGCAAGGGGATGCACAGCCAATGATTGCAGGCCATTCTCCCGCCTCGCGCATGCGCGCAAGGCTGGAGACAGCCTGTCTGGGTCCCGGGCAGACACGTGGTCTGTCCGGGTCTCTGCAACCTTTCTGCAGACTTCCTGAGCCTTGCTGAATGACTCAGCAAGGCCCAGGACACAACAATACAGCATCACAGTCTGATTTGGAGGCATCACTGCTTCAGACAGGAAGGCAGTGCAGAGAGTGGTGAGAATGGCCGAAAAGATCATTAGCAGTTCCCTCCCTCCCATCCAGGACATAGCACAGAAGCGCTACTTGAGCAGGATCCGTAAGATTATCTGGGACACTACACATCCTCTTCATGACCTGTTTTCCTTGTTACCTTCTGGGAGGAGGCTTCGTGGTATCCGAAGCAGAACATCCAAATTCAGCCATAGTTTCATTCCATACAGCATTGACCTTGCGAACTCTCAAGCTTCCTCCTTCTGTTATATATTCAAGATGGACAATATTTAATATTTATTTGCTACGTATATGTAGGGATGTGGGTCTATACATATGTTGTTCATAGTATGTTTAGGTGTGTGTCATGTATGTGTTTCATTTTGAGAGCGGGTAACTAAATTTCATTTTTGATGTGTGCCGTTGTGCCCACAGTATAAAAATGACAATAAAGGTTATCTTATCTTATCTTATCTTATCTTATAACTCTGTCCTCAGAAATATGTATGTGTGAAGCATTATATTTATCAGTTTCTTGGGAACAAAGACACCTCTCCCTCTCCATTCCCCCCCCCTCATTAAATTTATTAACTAGTTAGAAATGTTATAACTGCCTTTTACCCTCTTATTCGTCATTAGCTTTATGAACTCTGATGGTATTTCTCTCTTGACAGATTTCAACTCCTTCCTCCTCTTTGGTCACAGTGATGACTAGGTGTCCAGACGGCAGTTAACACTCCCTCTGAGCATTAGAGCATTCTGCTGCTTTCCCCTTCCCACTCATGTTAACAAAGCAAGTTCCAATCACTTCCCATCGTGTAGGTGTGTATTTGGGGGCTGGTGGGAAAAACAACAGTTTTACAGTTCTTGTCACCTGGGTTAGAAAGAGAAATATAACAGAATCTTGTCTATGTCTCCTTTTGAACTATATACAATCACCCTACAGTAATGTTTTCAAACACTCACTGGGGAATTCTTGGAGTTGAAGTCCACATATTTTAAAGTTGCCAAACTGAAACACCCTGCACTAACCGAAGGAAAATGAGAATAGCTCATTACATACATTTAACGTGGGCAAATGAGGGGAGGAATAAAATTGGTATTGCAGAGTAGAAAGGGCAGCCATTCTCCATCCAACAATATTTTAAGAACTCACATCTTCCAAAAACTGATTTTGCATTTTTCACTGGAAGTGAAATTTGGACTGCATTTGGACTGCATACATAAATTATCAATCAATCAGAATAGAGCTGGAAGGGACCTTGGAGGTCTTCTAGTCTAACCCCCTGCTCAAGGAGACCCTATACCACTTCAGACAAGTGACTGTCCAGTCTCTTTTTAAAAAACTCCAGTGATGAAACACCCACAACTTCTGGAGGCAAGCTGTTCCACTGGTTAATTGTCCTCACTGTTAGGAAGTTTCTCCTTAATTCCAGGTTGCTTCTCTCCTTAATTAGTTTCCATTAATTATTTCTTGTCCTGTCCTCTGGTGCTTTGGAAAATAAGTTGACCCCTCCTCTTTGTAGCAACCTCTCAAATACTGAAATACTGCTATCATGTCCCCTCTAGTGCTTCTTTTCTCTAGACTAGCCAAATCCAAATCCTGCAATCATTTTTCATATGTTTTAGTCTCTAGGCCTTTCAATCATCTTAGTTGCTCTTCTTTGCACTTTTTCCAAAGTCTCAACATCTTTTTTTGTAATCTAGTGACCAAAACTGGATGCAGTATTCCAGATGTTACCTTACTAAGGCTTTATAAAGCGGTACTAATACTTCACATGATTTTGATTCTGTGCCTCTGTTTATATAACCATGGATTGTATTAACTTTTGTTTAAGTGATCATCCACTAGCATTCCAAGATCCCTCTCACAGTTACTGTTTTTGAGCCTAATTTGTACTTGTACCCTTTTTTTCCTGCCTAGCTGTAAAAACTAAAAAAAGTTCTACATTTAAGTAAACTTTACTTCACATTAATAGTAATAAGACATGAATATATACAGTATGTAGGAATTCATGATGAGTCACAATTTTTCCCCTCTATTTTCTTGCTTTGTGTGTTTAATAAAATAAAATTATAAAAATAAGTTAATTATGGAAGATCGATGTGAGAAATTGATTTATTTGTCAGTTGCTTCCAGAGAATAGAAATACAACAATATTTCTGAAGTACATCTGGGAACATATTGCAGCAAGCAATTTTCTAGAGGGGATATTATCAATCGGGAAGAAAAAAGAGAAATCCTCTTAGGAAAGGAAGCTGTCCAGCTTAAAAAAAAAAAAACCTGCTGGGGGAGTGATTTCCTTTCCTCTGGACTCTGCCTGTACGAGTTATTTCCCCACCCCGCAAAATTCCAATAGGCTGACACCATAGGCTAATCCTCACTGAACACCTTCATTTTCCAGCTGCTTGGAAATTTTCTGAGTCCTATTGAGAAGGGAGAGAAGAAAAGAAAGCAGGCTTTTTTTAGATCAAGGCTTTGGCTTTTCATGGCATTGAATATCAGCCCCTAAACTGGCTATGTTATGAGGGAGGGGACAATCCCTTCCTTCCCTTCCTCCCTCCTTTCCTCATGCATTAGGCAGGGGATGTCATTGAAAGGGTTGAGACTATAACGTTTTTAGTTCCTTGCTAATTTTCCTGCTGCTGCTGCTGCTGCTTTTTTTAAAGCAAAAAAATCATTTATTTGATGGTTGGCTATTTTCAGTGGTATGATTGAGAGAGGGGACTCTGGAGAGGGAAGGTAACAAGGCTACCCACTCTCAGTCTAATGGAAAAGCTGGTATTGTCTATCTAGTTCAATGGATTATATTTCTCTACATCAGACTTTCAATTCTTGAATAGGTTAAGAACTCCAGCTATTATATAATCCAGTATACAAAGTGGTATACAATGTAAGATACATTTAAATATAAAAATGACAAAGGCATAGGTAAAACAGTGCAATCAATGGCCAGCTGTTCACCAGATATAATCTTAGGAAAAGCATTGAAAAGATTTCATACCTTGGCCAATACTACTAGGAATAGCAACTGCAAGGTGGCAGATCTGGAGCAGTCCCTGTTCTTCACATTTGAGCTGGGCAACCTTTTATCCTCTTCATTTTCATGTGTAAAACATCCATAGTCAGCATGATGATTTCTGGCTGATTGTTAGTGGGAAAGAAAAGGAAACACTACATCAACTTCTTTAGGCTTTATAAGCCTAATTTACTACTGATTTCTTCCTTCCAAACAAATAAATCCAGAAAAAGAATTAATTAAAACTCCCCCCCCCATTTGCTTCAGTGACATCATTTGGTCATCAATCAGCCACTATAATTCTTTGCTCCCAAACCAAGTTGCCTCGTTTTTACTTTAAAACTATTTTGTTGCTTAACATTTCCCCTGTCTCGTTGCTTGCTGTTCGCAAGGCTACTGTTTTTCTCAACTAACAGGAGAAGTACTGTTGGGAAAATGGCAGTGTCAAAGTTTTTTTTTTTAAAAAATCAATTTCCTCGCAGTAATCCCAATCTAGATTGGCATTCCTGCCGCATTGTTCACTTTTTAAAAAGGGGGATATAAGTCAGGGGATTTAAAGATGTGCTAAAGTTGGATCCTGATTTAAGATATGTCTAGGGGCCTTACAGAGTTATCAATTCAAAGCCATAGTGCAACATTTCTCTCTTCCCCTATGGAATGGATTTTTCACATTAAGAGATTAAAGAAGCTATAGAAAAACAAGGGAGGGATACAAATGGAAAAGAGGGTGGCATCTGGGGTTCTATTTATAAAGTCCTGTTTGAACCAAGTCTCAGGGCACATTTTCCTCATAGGCCTCTATGATCCTGTGGCCTCCATTGAGTTTAGCAGCTGTGCCGAATTCTTTCCAGTTTTGCTACGATACAGTCATATTGTTTTTGTTGGTGGTGTTGACGATGATGCAATCTTTTGGGGGCAATGTTGTAAGCTTGTGGGCAATCTGGTTCTTCACTGAAGGAAAGCAGTCTTGCCTCATCCCTTCTTTGGTTCCTCAGCTTCATCTGCTCTAGCAGTTCTTTCGTGGCAGGTTTCCTGTGCTTGGGAAACTCAGGTTCCAGATTTCTCAACAAGGTAGGGATTTATCAGTAAAATCTGGAATTCTTAAGTATGGCCATACGGTCTCAGGAACCCTGGGAATTGAAGTCCACCTGTCTAGAAGTTGGCAAGCTTGGGAAACAATAAGCAGAAAAACCTATTGATATAATCTGAGCTGCTCTCACAATTAAGATTTATTGCAGCTTGGCAATATCAGGGAAGATTAATAGCAAAATTGATGGTATGATTTCATGGCACCCACACAGTTTTCAATGAGACTTTTAATATAGGAGAAATAAATGGCATGATTTGGCTTATAGATGCTCAGGTAATTTTTTTTTTTTTGCAAATGACTATGTATAAACATGTGCCTCCAATTTATTTCGTTACCTTACTATGTGCTTGAAGGTGAGGAATGACAGGTGGTATAGCAGTAAAGTGACATCTTTTGCAGGCTCTTATTAATCAGCCGGGGGCAGGGGGGGCACAGATTGATTCAGCATTCCCAGATCAGCAGAAACGGCAATCAGTAGGTCTGCTTGAAATTGTTGTGGGGCGATTGGGACACAAAAATGATGCTTGGCTGAAATGCCCTAAGGCTGCAATCCTGTGCTTGCTCAGCTGGGAACAAACCAGCATACAACTGCATTGATAGTTATCTACTTGTCAACGAAGAACAGCAACAACAGTCCAGCAGCATTTTAAAGAGTTCAAATGAAATTGGGCAAGGGGCAATCCAGAATTTGGCCAAAGGGAAAAATGTCTTCTGAATTAATCAGCAGTGGGAATTTTTAGAAGGGAGCTGCTATCAGAGTGTATGTGGCAATATAGTCAGACTTCACAATATCTCTCATTATTGTGAGAGAAATTCAGCAGATGAAGAACTGGAGAACTCTATTGTCAATACTCAATTTTCTTCAGCATTGTATTGTTGGAACACAATTACAAATCCTGATAACAGGATTTTCAAGTGCTGGGCTGAAGCCTAAGCTAGGACGTCTAAGCTGAGGCTTTGCCCACTTTGCACCAGGCAGGTGCATTACAGTACTGCAAGAGTATCAATATTTCTTAGTGCCTATATAAATTCAATAAATAAATTTCTGCCTTTCTTCATTAAATTTGGCTAGCAATGCACCAGAGTTTGTCTTTCTAGAATAGCATTTTATTCCCATACTTACTTGTATTATTGAAATAGTTTTGTGCACTAACATTGAGCAAGGGTACATCCAAGAACATCTGAAGAAAAAATTGGAAGGGGGATGGGAAGATTACAGTGTAGGATGTAGTGTTAATTTGTGCATGCATCATCATCATAACACACCTTGTAATTTGTTCTTGCAAGTGTTTGCTTAGTGACATATTCCATGACAGAAATAACATTACACACCAGTCTTATGCTATTTTAGTCCTTGTAAGTTTGACAATTTCACATGGTTTGTCAGAAAAAGAGCTCTACGTTCTAAAATAAGAACACGAGAGCTGATTTATAATGAGTCATATTATTGATCTGTCAAGAAACAAAAATATACAAAATCAGCAGCAGGCCAACAATATTATCAGGGCCAATTAAATACTTATTATTATTTGAGATTTAAGTTGCTAACAGAATTTAGGACATGTAATAAAACAATTCTAAATAGCACAAAGTTTACAAAATCTGTTAGAATACAATTTGAATTACAGTGTGAATACGAAAAGTATAGCTGCACTGGAAAGGTTTAAGCAGAATGGGTTCTTGCCCTTATCACCTGGATTATATTCCTCTTTTTTCTTTTCTTTTTTAAAAATCTAACCTGTTCTAGTAGAAGAGCATAGTTGCGACTGTAGAGAAGAAATGCCAAGATCACAAAATATGAGAAAAGCCATAAAATTGTGTATAAGAGGAAAGTAAGGGAAAATGCTGTGAGGCTTTCAAGATTCTGTTATTAGATCCTATATTATAACAATAAGAGTTCTATTATTATTTTTCTTGTGTCCATTTCCTGATCTGGCCTACTTCAAAGCACCGAGAATCACTATCTTGGACTCTATTTGTATGTATGTCGGCCCAGCATAGCATTATTTGTAATTTTGAATTATAAGGCCAATTTTGAGTAACATGAAATTAAAACTTAGCCTCTTTTCTGTATAGCAATGATTTTGCTGATCATTTGTTCCTTAATTTGGTATTTTCCAGACGTTTTGGGATTGCAACATCCAAAAGTCTCCACCACAATGATCAACCTATCTAGAGGACATCAGCCTGGGAAGAACTAAGTAGATACCATACCATGATTGCACATAGAAGAAGTATCATGCTCAGCTCAAAGAGCTCATTGAGAGCCAAAGCTCCTTGACAAATCAACTTATTCTTTGGTTTCTTGAAAACAATAGTTTATGGATGCACAGGCTTTGTTCATAGCTTCAGCCATGATTGAGGATAGAATAGGAATACAAGACTATCTCATATATTGATATTATCAGTTGTATCAAAACAGGATCAGTGCGACTCATTTTAATATGCTTGAACAAATGAAGATTATCTCTCCTTCTATATTCTGTATGAATATTAAAGTCCATTTTAAAGTCCAGTATTTGGAGAAATACCTAGACACCTTTCAAGTTAATACAAAATGTCTGTTACTTTATAATCCTTAACAAAACATTTGGCTTACGTTTGTAAGTAGGTTCTAATACTTATGAGCAATTCCACTTCTCTTTGTCATTTGCATATTTTTCTAGGTCATGTTTCATATCATTTTACAATGCCTAATTTGCTACAATCCCTTCTGTCACAATAGCTAGTAATTTGCAGCAGACGTTTCATTTTGAAATGCCAGCAGAACATCGTATGTTGTCCAGCTGGCATGTAGGTGTTTCACAGAAGAGGAGACAAAAGTCTGGAAAATGTTGAAGAAGCTTTTGCAGGTGAGGCAGTACAGAAGGTACTAGAAGTAGAGGACTCTTTGAGTAGGGGGACTGACCTTAACATTAGTCAGAATTAGAGATTACAGAGTTTGAATGGGGAGTTATAGTCAATGAGCTCAACTTCCTGTTCTGTGTGGGAATCCAAAGGAGAACATTAATGACAAGTGACTTTCCAGCCTCCGTTTGCACATATCCAACAAAGTTTACCTCACCATCCCTCTAAGTTATTGGTTCCTCTGTCAAACTACTCTTTAAGGATTGTTTGCCCCTAAAGTTCCATCAGAGTGAGATATTCACTTCACGCAGAAAGTGTTGAGGGCAAAATGGTCAACTTCCTTGCTTTTTCATGTTTAATACTTGGGCTGAGTCCCCAAATATCATGCTGCCCCAGGTACTGTGGAAGACACTATCCCATTGCTAATGGTGAATTTCTGGATATGGAATGGGGAAGGACTGGAGATTTCTCTTTTTTATTATTATTATATTTTATTGATTTTTTTATAATAACAATCCCTAGTGCTTAGCAAACAGTGTGTTGTCTGGGTTCATATATTTAAAAACAATCAATAATAATTCATTTCTATAATTACTTTGTTAGTCAAGATATATTTCCTTGATCTTCTCTTCTTCCAGTAGTATTCTCCTTTTGTCTGCATTAAACAAATATAATTTTTTAATATTTTTGATATATACAAGGTTGAGTATAAACATTTTTCCAGTATTTGTACAACTAACAATAACATCAACATATAATATCTTTTTAATCAGCTTATATTTCAATTGCATTTATAAAAGTCATCTTATTAAGTCATTTTGTGTCCTGTTTTAAGATTCTTGTTTAAGCTTAATTTCCCCACTGTGTTCAAACCATTTTTATCAGTCATAATTTTCTCAAAATTAATCACCTTTAAATATCCAAACTTTTCATTCACATACACCAGGGGTAGGCAACCTTGGCTCTTTTATGACTTGTGGACTTCAACTCCCAGAATTCCTGAGCCAGCATGGCTGGCTCAGGAATTCTGGGAGTTGAAGTTGAGTCATAAAAGAGCCAAGGTTGCCTACCTCTGACATACACCATCCCAATATTTTTACATTTCATGTATTGTGAAAAGTATTATACCACTTATATATCTTATCCCTCTTACTATAGGGCCCCTTTATATCTAGACTTTATCTATTCTTTATCTATTCATTTTCAAACAAGTGTTTAATCATATAGTACTCCATCTGGTAAGTCGAATCAAGTCTCTTAAATCTGACTCTAGCCTTCTTCTTTTGCCAGGTCACTTTCCAATTCAGTATGTTCAGCTTGCCAGGGGATTTTTCTTGTATTTTTATAAATATTGTTGGGGATAAAAAAGACAAATTAAGTAGGATGTTCTTTTTTTGTCTCCCAAACTTTAATGATTTTCCTGACAGCTCTTTAATCCATTTTGTTAGATCTTCTTTCTTGTCCTCAAGTTTGTTTTGAAGTCCTGGAAGATAAAACATCTTTTTTATTTCCTTTGTTGTAGTAAAATTTTGCAAATTTTCTTTTGTTTGTATTAAGTTGTAGTTCTCTTCATTTGTAGCTTCCATATTTAAATCACTTTCCTCTGGTTTGTACTCTATTATCTGATTTGTTTGTTCATTCTTTATCGTCATTTTTTGAGTTTTTTAATTGTAAGTTAGGTTGGAGATATGCTCATTTATGTCATTAAAGTTGTTTTTGATCTCCTCATGATTTGAAACAATTGTCATTTGAATCTGTCGTAGCATTGCATACATTTTCTCCTGAAATGTGTTTGCTTTGTCTTGAGTCATTGCTTTGTCAAACCAGCCACTTAAAAACCAAACAATCAAATCTTATGTAGTTCTTATCTTTATATATGGTTTTTATAGTCCAATACATTTCTAATTATCAAAGCACCACTGAAAGCAGTATTTTGTAACAGTTCTATTCAGGGATCTTACAATTATCAGCCAGCCAAGATTTCAGTCCAGAATGTTTAACCACCTGAAAGTTTTCCAATAACTTCTCCCTTAGAAGATTAGCCAAAAGTCAAGGTTTTTCTTTTTCTGCAAAAGTTCTTGAGCTTGAAAATTGCAGCTCAGTGTATTTATAATCCCAGAAGGTCAACAGTTTCTAAACAAATATAGTTCTCACTCTGTTGTAGATAGCCCAGTATATTTTCTTTCCTTTGTTCCCAGCTGTTTTCTGTTTATTTAGAAGTCACTGAAGTTCAAAGGAACAAGTTGTTCTCTATTTCTGGGTGTCTTGCCAATTTCAAGTCAATGCAGCTATAGTTTTATGCTCTAATTCTCTACTAGATGTCAGTAGCTATTCATTTTCCAACTTTTAAAATGGAGAATTATTTTCTTATAATTTCATCAATACTCTTTCAGATGTGAAATTTTAACAGTTTCATGGTTTTCAGATTTATCCAGACTGTAGTATTATTAACCTCATTTCATTATATTTCTGTTCCCCATAAAATGTAATTCGCCACTTCTGTCTATGGGAGGGTGGGGGTGTAGTCCCCTCCCTTCTCACTTTCACAGGATTTTTTGCTTCTTGGGGATCTTTTCCAGGGAGTCAAATACAAAATTGAATTTCTCACCCAGTTCCAAGCATGCTGTTCACCGTTGTTCTGGTTAGTGCCTTTGGACTTCGGCTGCCGGTAGCCTGGGCTGGTCACCGAGGCGTGGCCAGCCTTTCTCCTGTCAGGTTTTGGAGGGCTTTCCCCATATCTAGAAGATCGACTGCTGTTATTTTGCGATCATGGGGGTGCCCCTCCTTCTTCATTGCCTCTCCAGGGTGACTTTAGACTCATTTTAGGGTTTCCAGGCAGGGCGAAACCAGCCGAGGGGTGTGGAGCTCCCTGATCCCATGGCCGTGTCGCTACAATGCAAGTCCGGAAGTCAACTGGAGATTTATCTTTTTGAAAAGGTAGGAAATGATTAATGAGGGAACCACAGACTTCTGATGTAACATCAATAAAAGGGCAATTTTTATAGTGGTTAAGGTACTGAACTAGAAACCAGAAGACTGCGAGTTCTTAAGTAAGAAAGCTGGCTGGGTGGCTTTGGGCCAGTCATTTTCTCTCAGTCTAGCCCACCTCACAGAGAGCTCTATCTTACCTTGCATCATCCAGATGTGTTAGGAATTCCCAGTCAAAAGCTTGGAAACAGATGGGCTGTAACAAACTTTGCAGACTCTCCAACAGCTTCCAGTTTGTCCTAGGTTTGGTTACAGAGCTTCCCCAGAGTTTAGCTAGACTCCCTCTGGGGCTATTTCATTTCTTCTCCCAAGTCTTGAAAATAGCTTTTAGCTTACTTATCCTGAAAAATATCCTGGGGTTTTTCTTCTTTTGTACTATATGAATAGCAACCTGGAACTAAAAATCATTTTTGCTTAAAAGCTGCTTTTTCTCTTTTTGTTTTAATCTCTAGAGGATTTTGGCTGTTGCCAGGATAAGTAAAATCAATAGAAACAAATGGAAGCAAGCATATACAGATTTCCATTCATAACGAATGAACCCCATTCCTTTTATTTTCAATTTTTTAAAATAAACACACAGAGATTATCCTGCAAGTATTTCTCCCCAGCAGCTACAAGAGGATGTATCATTGGTTGCTTTTTTCAACATTTTTCAAGGGGACACAGACGTTTCTTAATATAATCATACATCCTGAAATTTCCCTAAAAGCTTCCCTTTGCCCAGAAAAAGATAAAAAGTCTCAGCAAGAAGCAAGAACACTTGATTTAAATCAATTATTTCAGATGGTACGTATGTTGTGTTTGTTTATTAGCAAGTGTCTTCCATGACACTTCAGTATCTCTCTCTCATATCTGGAGAGAGAGAGAAAATCAAAATATTTCATCCTGATATTCAGAGGAATCATGGTAGAAGAAAGATTTTATTGTAATAGAATCTTATATGTTTAAATGTGTCTCCCCCTCCCTCTATGAGAACTAGAGAGGGGTCTATCTGAGATGTTTTCTCAAATTAGTATCTTAAAATGGGCTCAAGCTTCACTTATCTGACCATTGATCTGATAGCAGCCCTTCTTCCTGTCCTTAAGGCCATTCCCTATGTCCTTTACAGTGGCCAATCTAGTCTATTCCGGTATCTCATCTGGTATTCTGTGTCCCACCATTATTAGTTATATTCCAGAAGCTCAAAAACAGGGATAGGAGAGTGATTATTTCTTTAACTTTAGCTCCCAAACAGCTAATATTTGAAGCATATCTCCCTTTAAAGCCTACCAGATATGGAAAGCCTGAATTTTTGTGAATATGTCTATCCATTCAGCTTTTAAAACCAGTGAAATAAATGGGCAGCCATTACAACAACTGATGGCAACAAATTTCAGAATGTAACCATATGTTCTGTGCAGAAATGTTTTATCTAACAATAAGCAATTTATTTCGTTAGCTTCTAACATAAATGGACAACCTGCTGCTATTCTTGGCTAAGAGGAACTTACAACTATAAATACTCAGAACTCAAACTTAGGCCTGGCCCAAATGGTATGTATTCTAGTGTGCTGTATCAGCTTTTACAAATGCCACAGATAATTTTGAGCCTGTTCCCTGCCACTGGAATTGCTGGGGATTGAGCCAACAGTGAGAAAGCTTAGGTTGAGTCTGGATGATCAAGGTTCAAATTCCTATTTGACCGTAGAGTTGACTGGGTGACTTTGGCTCAGTCATTCTTTTTCCAATCGAGCCAAACAAATAGGGTAGTTGTGGGGATAAAATAGTGGCAGATCTTTACGACTTCTGTGCAGGGATAAAAAATTTCAGGCTACCAGATGTATTGGAGGAGATGCCTGTAGTGATGTGAAGTGACTTGGTGAAGAGAATATCATCACCTTGGTGTGGAAAAGTATCTTGGGGATACTTATAATTGCACAAAGGGTAGTATGAGCAACCCTAACAGGAAAGAATGACAGGCTAATGGTCCTGGGCTGTGCCAATGATGCCTTAATTAAAGACATCACAGGCAAAATGGCCCAGGGTATCTTTGCTTTTTGCTGCTTTTCTGCAGATAATGAAAAAAAAAAGCAGGCAGTACATACTTTCGCAACTTTCTAATTAACCTTAATAAATGGGTGGAGTGTTTGAGTCATACATTTGGGAGGCTTACTTTAAAACTGCACAAGGTCTGGTTTTATCGCTGAATGTATTTGAGATCCTATTTCTTCTGCGGTAGCAAAACCATCATGAATTTTATTTCCCTTGTGAGCCAAAGAAAATCCAGGAACTAGACTGTGCAAAGTGAATTCCTTTCCCATATGGGTTAGAATGTTTGTTCCACTAAATGAAAAATGGGTTTGTGCCAATATTAGTATTTCAAATCCACTAAAAGGAAAAGGCCCATGGACCAAGAACCAGATGTGCTTCAGACTTCCAGGGTATCACTCAGCTCGTACCCACAAGTGGCCTATTAATTTAAACAGTCTCTAAAATGCCTATTAACTAGCTGCCACCTCTAAGGCATAATTTTAAGGGAGGCTTCCAATCAGATCAAAAGTTCTTTATGTTCCTCTTATTATTTCACTTCTTCATGGACGGTTTCGTGATTATTGGTTTGAAGCATTAAAATGCAAATGATAGAGGGAGAAATAGATATTTAAATGTACAGTGTCAGTGCCACACAAAAGATCTTTTGGAACAAAATCACAGTATTTCCCTTTGAGTAGGTGAAATAAAAAAAGGGAAAGAAAAGAGAAGAAATGAAGCATATAAGTATGCAGAGGAATTGATTTTTGCTCATGCTTTGTTGCTTAGGCTGAATGGAAGCTCTCCATTAGTTCCAAAAAATGGTGAAACAGTCATTAATATAAATGCAACCCTCAGTTCATTTGTGACCAGCAGATGCAGGATAAGGAAGTAGTAGGAACATGAATTAGCTTTTAAAACCAAAGTACAAAGTAGAATAGGGTTGGCAGACCTCCCCATACTTTGTCATTGTCATTTGTCATTGTCAATTAACCAGTGGAACAGCTTGCCTTCAGAAGTTGTAAGTGCTTCATCACTGGAGGTTTTTAAGAAAAGACTGACAGCCACCTATCTGAAATAGTATAGGGTCCCCTGCTTGAGCGGGAGGTTGGACTAGAAGACCTCCAAGGTCCCTTCCAGCTCTATTCTGATTGATTGATTGATTGATTGATTGATTGATTGATTGTCATGTGGGATATCAGCTTCCATCACACATAATAATCAAGGAAAATTAAACATGGATGAACCGTCCAATACTGTCATTTTTCAAAATGTGGGAAGCTAATATTCTCCTTCCAATTTAGATTAGGACAATATCAGCCATCATTATTCATGTTGGAATGTCTTGCACACCAGACCCTTCCCTATAATGTACTGCTCTTGGACATCATCAGCTGACAAAAAATGAGTTCTGTTTGCTTTGATCATCACATACCATCAGCTTGTTGTGAGTGGGGACTAAGGGTCTAGTCTTTAGAAATCATTTAGTCTAGAAACACTTCCATGCTACATTGTGTACACACACACACACACACACACACACACACGCTCCTGAAGCATTTGGAAGCTGACCTGTGATGGTCTTCACTTCTGTAAAGCTCAAAATGCCAGAAACATCATGAACTAATCAATGTTCATCTCCAGCTGACCAGAATAATAGTTTTCAACTAATTCTCTGAGCAAATGCTAATTCTGGAGGAATAAAAATCCCTCCAACTTCCCAGAATTGTAATAAAATACACTTTCACTTGAGTAAGTGGCAGCATCTTGACTGATAATTATAGAAACTAAGCAGAGATAGCCCTGGTTAGAACTTGGATTGCCTAGGAATTTCAAGGCTCTAGACTAGCATAAGAAGTCAAGAAGATTCTCAGAAGACATTGGCAAACACTTTCATAAAATTGCCCAGTAAACAGAATGGATATCGACACTAGAAATTATACTCAACCTTGGGACATCTAAAAAAATTCCCAGTACATTATATACATTTGACCAGTTGCTTGCAAACATTCTGAACCATAATCCCTTACTTATTATTTCCTCAGCGAAAGCAATGGTGGTGAAATTATAGCATGTTGGCAGTTTTTAACCCAGATCTTTTCCCTCAAAACCTAACCATAATGGAATAGTAGAAACGGGGAGTTAAATAAAGTCTACACACAAACATTAGGGAAAAAAACACTGATGTTCTATGCCAGGGGTCTTCAAACTTGGCCCTTTTATGACTTGTGGACTTCAACTCCCAGAATTCCTCAGCCAGGCACGCTTGGGGTGTGCCTGGCTGAGGAATTCTGGGAGTTGAAGTCCACAAGTCATAAAAGGGCCAAGTTTGAAGACCCCTGTTCTGTGCAGAAGATAGAATAATTTATCTTGAGCCCAAGGTCAGGCAACAGGGTGAGATAAGAGTTCTCTCTGATGAAAAAACAAACTATCCATATGTTGTGCCCAACCAAACAATTCAAAGGGAAACACCAGTTTGTATCCACTTTCAAATCAACTTGTGAAATACAGTAGCTGAAATCAGATGATGCAGTGAGATAAAAAAAAATTCAGAACTGATTCTGAACTTGGGAGGAGCTCTGGTGAAGAGCTGCTTTATTTGAGAATCTTGGAAATGCACCAAGTTCAGATTACTTCAGAGGCAAACTAAATTGATTTGATGCCCACATCTTAGGTGAGATTCAGAAAAATCTGTTTTGATCTGTTTTCTACAGCAGACTACTATAAAGGAAACACAAAGATTTTGTTTTGGAAAAAATGGGATGCAAGTAAACTGTAAAGGAAGTCAAAGTTCATACCTCAGGGAAGGTATAAAAGTCCCGTTAAGGGGAAAGGAAGATATATAAGTCATTAAGGAGGGATTTGGAGAAGAAATTGCACAGCCAGCAATTGAAGCAAGCTTGAGAAAGAAATTCAAAAGAATCCCTTTTTGATTGTTTTACTATAAGATGGAACAGGTTTTCAAGATTCTGTTATTATACCCTATCACAGTGTTTCTCAACCTCTGCAACTTAAAGATGTATGGACTTCAATTCCCAGAATTCCCTAGCCAGCACATACCCAGTCCACATATGTTAAAGTTGGCAAGGTTGAGAAACATTGCCCTACCACAATAAAGTAGATTTTTCTGAAATTCTTGACGTATCTCTTTCTTGACTGCGTCTACATTAAATGGCTGACTTAAGGTAAAAATTGTGAGGGATGGACATGTGCCAATTTCATGGAAACAGTACAGGGTTTAAGTTATGTCCCTTGAAAATCTGTTCTCATCTTCCTGGCTTTCACCAGATGAAATTCATACACTTTAATCATAAGTTAACCTTCCAATCACAGGAAACATTTTGATGTTTGATTAGGCTTTGAGTGAGAGATCTTGTATCTTTTCCTTTTCCTGCAAATATCTAATTCTAATTCTGCCCCAGCAGAGATCACCTCTCTCATTATGAACAATATCAATTGAAAAAATAATAATATCTATATTAATACAACGTAGATAGTATATGGATTTTTTCTTTAACTAAATTATTTTAATCAATGCTAAAGTTTATAGGTTTTTCCTCATTATATAACTTCTACTGTATTTTTTTTTCTGTGACTAACATAGTTGTCTGTATTCCACTATTAAAATAATTTTTTTAAGGCCTGTGGTTTCTGCAGTTTTAACACATGGCTGTGAGAGCTCATGGGAATGCATGAATCAAAATGGATACTTTCAAATTTGTGGTGCTGGAGAAAATAGTTGAGAAAATTGTGAACTGCAATCATAATACATCGACCAGTACTAGCTGAAATAAAACCAGACTTCTTCTGGAACCACCAGTAATGAATTAAAGTTTAAATATTCGGAATACATACAATAATATAAATGAAGAGATATCAGAGAAGACTTCCAAGAGATTCTTGGAAAAATTGAAAGTAATTGAAAAAAGCCAGCAAAAGTAATATGGCAAGATACTATCATGGATGATAAAAGTAGGAACTTACAAGAAATCATTGGTGAAAATATGTCCATCAGATCACAAAGAATCAGAAGGGACTGAACAATAGAACAACTGCAACAATGGCAAAATAATCAATTGGATTCAGATGGGCAGAGGAAGGAAGGAAGGAAGGAAGGAAGGAAGGAAGGAAGGAAGGAAGGAAGGAAGGAAGGAAGGAAGGAAGGAAGGAAGGAAGGAAGGAAGGAAGGACCTTAGCCTGGCTGTGAAAATATGGATGGTAGCAAAAAAAATACACAAAATTTGAACTCTTAATTCTAGTGGTTGTCTGGAGTTCTATAGCTCAGCTACAGTAATTCTAAGATTTAAAAAAATTCACAAACCAGTAACATAATATATACCTCAATACTGTATTAAAAGTTGGTGAGTATTTTTTTAAGTAAGCATGTGAATCAAATTCTATTTCTCTTTTGGCTGAGAAATTAAAAAGGACAAGGGCAAACTTTAGAAATTGCTACGGTGTTACAGAACAGACTGCAGCACTCAAAGAGGAAAAAATACTCCAATCCATACATTTCTTTGTGCTATCTGCAGGCATGAACCTCAATAAGGCCTTGTTTGTCTACCTGCTGCATTTCCATTCAGTTCAGGAAAGCAATTTGTGAACCATCTGCCTATATTATAAACCAGATTCCAGTTTGTACTTGTAGCGTATATACACCAACTAGAGGTAGTAGGACCTGTTGCAATAAGTATTATTCTTACCCAGGTTTTAAACCAGCCATCTTTCAGGATACCCTATTCCATCCCATTTCCCAATGTCCTTTCTTTCCCTGTTTTTCCTACAAAAAGGCATTTAGGATTGGGGCATTTTCAGTCCACATTTGTCTTTTGGAAAGGTGTAGTTTTTTTTACCCTTGTGTTTGTTTTTATTTTACCTGTGATTCCCCCCCCCCCCTTGTGGACTCATTGGCTCATTATTTCTATGGACCAGTATTGGTCTGCTTATGGCTTGACTTAATTGGGACAGTTCTGGGTTTTTGATGAAGGGAGTTGTGGGAGAATATTAATAAACTCTCAATATTAATCAACCAGTTAGGGGTGTGTGTTTGTGAGTGGGACAACACATTACCTTAGCTTGCTCCTATCTCCTCCTAATGGGTGGACAGTGTATTTTATTGAATAAAAACATGTGCATTGGAAGCACTTCAATTTTAACATATAGCAGATCCCCCAATTTGGTATCCCTCAAGTGTGTCAGGATTGTAGCTCTCAGAATTCCCATGGGATAGAACTGACATGCTGTTTATTGCATTTCTACCTGCTGCAATCTCAAGATCAAAGAGGGAAAATATTAATATGAGGAGTAATTTAATAGATGCGATTTTAATACAATCGGGTGACATGTTTGATCTAGCCCTATCTACTCTTTGAAAAACACCTTCCACTCAAAGCCCAAGTGTGATGTTTTGCCTGACATAGTTTGTACATTCCCAACTTTACCTTTTCCCCTCTGTGAATATTTTCTGAACATTAGTGCATTTCCCTTGAATCTCGGTATGTGAAGCTGTGTAAACAAAGGCAGTTGGTTATAATATAAAGTTGTTAGCATTAGAAATACTACAACATGGGTTTATATATTGGTTCTTCAGTGACCTGGGCTGAGTTTCATTTCTGATTTCTCACACACAAGCCAGGAGATATAAACACAAAGGCACCTTGTTTATTACCTTATGCTACCTTTCAACACAACCTCTGCAGACCCACACCAATTAGAGGGAATGTTCTCCCCCACCACCCAAATCAACACTATTTTTTACAACCACTCAATCCTTTTCTGTTTGATAGAAATACTTTTGTCTCTCCTTCTCTCTCTTCACACATCTTTAAAACATGTGCAATAATTCTGGCAGGAAATAGCCAAAGATCATAGACTGTGTATTGTTAGGGTGGCCAGATATGAATCTGCCACTGGCTAGGATTAAAAAAAAAGCTTTGACATCTGGGAGCATCACATTTGAAAGTTCTAACATTTCAAAGATGTGTTTCTTCAGCTGTTTTCTCCTGGCTTCACAACTTGCTTAAATTTAGATTCAGAGACCTAAATGGTGTCTTTCAAATCTATGATTCTAAATCTAAGTATGCTGAAAGCAAGATAAGTAAATATAGATGGAGGTTACAGATTTGTTTCCACATTTACCTCTAGTTGAATTCTGATTTAATATAATGCTTGCATCATGTTATGTAAGCCTTTCCTTATGATCAATGACATAAAATGGGCTACTTCATCAGCAAACATATTAAAATGCCAAGAAATCATAATTTTGATAGACCATGTTACTTAGATACAAATATATCATCTAAAGAATGACTGACAAACTGAATTATAAGTTATTGTTTGCATAGCCAAGGTGTATTGACCAAACTACAATTGGAATTTGCACACTTTTTTTTTTGCAGTAAATGATACACACTTCCGATTGAAATGTGTTGAAGAAGGCAACCATGTTCTCTTTCTGGCATCTCAGCATCTTTCCCACTCCTGATACCATTCTTTACGTATGAGTAGGGGCGACATGATAGCAGTGATCCAATATTGGAGGGGCTGCCATAACCTATTTTCCAAAGCACCTGAAGGCAGGACAAGAAGCAATGGATGGAAACTAACCAAGGAGAGAACCAACCTAGACCTAAGGAGAAATTTCCTGACAGTGAGAACAATTAACCAGTGGAACGGCTTGCCTTTGGAAGTCATAGGTGTTCCATCATAGGAGGCTTTTAAGAAGAGACTGGACAGCCCTTTGTCTGAAATGGTATAGGGTTTCCTGCTTGAGCAGAGGGTTGGACTAGAAGATCTCCAAGGTCCCTTCCAACTCTGTTATTCTGTTGTAAGGCAGTCCATTAGGTATATTTTGGAGAGATCAATGCATACACCAGTTCTGCAAGATCGTGGTTATTACAGTGTCAGTGTACGCTTTTGACTTTTTTACACCACTTCACCTTCAGATGCTGTTGGAGAAGCAACTCCCAGAATTCTCAGCAACATATGTACTGTGGCCCCAATGCATGTGGAAAGGCCTTAGGTTAAGAAGTTTGATATAAGGGAAAGACTAGACTCTTCATTGCACAGGGCACACATTTCTAGCACAAATGGCTCAGTCCTCCAAACAGAAGCTTTAAGGATCCAAATTGGTCATCTGAGAAAATTTTAGCGATCACAATTGGGTCTGGCAACACTCGGTTTTTAAGTGAAGCGGTTGCTAAATGGAACGGCAGAATCAACTTTCCTCTGATTCTTAAAGAGTTAAATCACTGGAGGGGAAGCAGGAGAAGGGCATCACTGCAAAACTTTTCACAATCCAAAGGTATGTTCCCTCCTGCTGTTTTCTGTTAATTAAGGCTGAGTCATTTGCTCCCCGACAATCAGTGGTACATCACATTGGCTGCCATGGCTACTGAGGAATGGAGTGAGAAGGAAACATCCACCATCCAATGGCAATGGCCTTTATGCACAACCAGCTTGCCTTCTCTTTCCTTCCTGCAGAAATGCCAGCTTCTCTCTTGTTTGACTATGTTTAGCTAATCCATGTTTAGCTACCCCCAAATGCAGTATTTTGGGAAGTCTTTTCACAGGAAGGGGCATAACCCCCTGGGCTGGAGCTCCTGTGGAAGCAAGGAGATGCCTGTGGGGATACCAGAACACGTGGAGCCTCAATGGAGCAGCTCTCTCTGCTTCTTTGAAAATACTACTGCTACTAATTATAGAGCCAGCTGAACTCCCAGGAGATGAGCCCATCTGCAGGAAAGCTGATGAATTAGATTCTTGGCCAGAGAGGCAGGAGTCAGAATGAACAACCTGCAAATGAGGCCAATGGGGAGGTAATGATGGGGAATGAGATGCTTTAGCTTAGCATTGTGCCCCTTGCCCTGCCCCCACTCCCTTTCTAATGGTTACAGCAGCAGATCAAACCATCAGGATGCCTTAAAGATGGTTTTGCCCATGGCCCATTGTGCTTGGACTCAAGGATAGGTTTAATGTGCTTTGATGCAAGAGGTAGACCAAGTTCTCTTTGGGATGGTGAGTAAAAGGGTAAAGCCCTCTTGTCAATGAACAAAAAAGCATATGGATGGGAACTTAAAAAAAACCCACCTTATATAATACATATGAGAGAAAAGAGGCCACTTCCTAGATGAAGGGGTGGATCAGGTTCATTTTTCTTTTTGTATCATTAAAGTCAAAGACACAGGGAATGGATATAAAACTCACAATGGCATTGTTAAATGTTGTAATTAGGCACTATTGTCCTTTCACCAAACCAGTGATTTTAAAATATGGTTTATTTTCTGGTCAGATTTTGTGGTATCTTCTTAACTCTCCCTGGGGGTCTGTCTGTAGAACAAATGTTACAGCAGTTCTACCCATCACAAACAGAAGTGATGCAGTTTTCCACTTTGCCTGCTTTGTCATTTCTTTGAGCAATGATTTGGTGCAAGTACTTGGTGTAAAGCTTGAAGCTTGCTTTGCTGGTGCAACAATTATGGCTTCTTAGCTTGCCAACAAATTTGGGGAGAGGATTGGGAAATGGAATGCAGGCTACAAAGATAAAGAAGGCAGACCGTGAGAATCAAGGATGATTCACCAGGTGGCTGACCTGACCCAGAGACCTTTTCTGATAACAATATAATTGCTCCTAACTGGGCAATGTGACCTGTTTAGGGGTGGGAAGGGGAATTCTATACTTTTACTATAGAGCAGGGGTGTCAAACTGCCGGCCCATGGGCCGGACGCATCACAATGAAATCGCGCCCACTCCATTGCCGGCAATGGGGGAAAAGCTCCGATACGTCCTGCGATGTCACATGACATCGCGAGTTTGACATGTCTGCTATAGAGGTTTGGGCTGGGGTTTGCCAGAGTTGGTTTTGCTTTCATACATGATGAAATGATGTACTCAATAAAGTTTTACATTAGGAGATCGGAATATCTCGAAGATGTTTGCTTGATTGGTTTTGTCAGTCAGAACCTTGACACTTGGATGATTAGACCAATGTTTCTCAAACATGTCAGCTTGAACATATGTGGATTTCAACTCCCAGAATTCCTAGCCACCATGCCTGCATGGAGTTGAAGTCCACACATTTTCAAGTTGCTAAGAGTGAGACATACTGGCTTAGATTGATGGAAATTTATCAGTTTGACAGATTCTGCCTTCTTTATTCTAAGTGACTTTCCAGATTAATAGTCAGCAGTAAAACTTACAGGACATCTGACTCTAGAGAGCAAGGAAAATTTGGGGTGTCTGCTTTAGAAAATCACAAAAAGTTAACATTATGCCAGTAGTATAACTGAAGTTTACATAGGGGATTCTAAGCAATTATTAGATTGTATGCGAGTCAAGATAGGCTAACTGGAATGCTTGGTTTGAGTGAGATGTAGATCATAATAGAAACATAATAGAAGTATAGGAGAATGAAGAGAACATACTGTATACCTAAGCTCACTTTGCAAATTGAGCAATATCAGATTAAAATGAGGTTGGATAGTTTGGAGGTCAATGTATTTTGGGGAGCACCATGTATTTCTTTGGTTATTAGCTTGTTCATCAGACACAGCAATTGTGCTTTGTTAATCCAGGCTTAGGGAGTAATGCATTGTGTGATCCCAGCCATGTTTTTCTCAATCTTCATCTCTTCCCCCCCCCCCCCGGTCCCATTCTCTCGCTTTTTACGTTTCATTTATTTCTTTATTTTTACCTCAAAAACCTACCTTTGCATGAAATCTGACTTAAACCCGCATTCTGACCCTCACAACTTTAAGCTTTTTTCTCCTATTTGTATTAATACTATGATTAGTTTTACTCCTTCCCATATTGTCCTTCACCTTTATCATTATAATATATGAAGTATCAGTATCAATTGCTATTCGTTGTAAAGGCTGTAGGCTACTTCTAAGATCAGGGATACTAGTCCTCTGAATACTATAATTGCTGGAAAATAATATCCTTCCACTTGTAATCCATTAGAACTGCTATCCTCAACCAGGAAGTGCTTATTTACTGGCAGAATTACTTTCCAGGTCATGACATTGTTCTTCCTTATATATAGCACTTTTGTCAAGTTAATAAGATTTACCATGTTACTATTATTATACCCTGGAAATATTGTCACTGACTATCTACTGCTTATTCAATAAACTTCTGTCTCTATAATTATTATATCCAGTGCCCATTCAACCAGTTACAGACCCGTGGAGTTGTATACTATATACAATGACAGGGATGAAATACATATGTACAGCAAAGTAACAGTGGCTCAGAAAGCAGTGGAAAGGGACTGCACTATATTTTCCCACAAAAATCTTCGATAGCTGCAAACAAATATCCTAACAACAATAGAATAAATGACATCTGTGGGATCCTGCTACTTCATTCGAGTAATAAAATCAGCATACTGACATCAAAGTTTTGCTCCTTTGGGATATGCATACCACATCACCACACACATAGAGTAAGGGTGCAGCTCACATTAGAACATTGTGATGCTCCTTTTATCATTCTGTCTCCCTAGCAGAAGCCACTGTTGCTTTCTGTAGGAAATGGCACTAAAAAGATGAGAAATAAGAATGAAACAAAATAAAGTGTTTATGGATTTTCCAGAGATAATTGAATATACATTGTGAGGATATAGCTTTGGACTACATGGGCCATCAGTGAAAGGAAGCCAAACTCCTCAGTGTTATTCAGTCTCAATCCAATCCAAAATATGAAAACAATCACTTTCTTCAGTTGTTGCTCCTGATTAAGGCATAACCAAACAAACTGAACACTATTCCAGAATCTATGGCTACAATTTAGCCATCATATCTAGCATATCTTCATGCTGATTCTTGCATTGACATCTCTTGTATTATTATTATTGTTGTTTTTGTTGTTGTTGTTGTTATTATTATTATTGTTGTTGTTGTTGTTGTTGTTGCTATATTGCTTTTCAGGATACAAATCTTATAAGCAACTTTGACAATGAATAATAATATTTGAGATTTTTTCCACAAGATAGTGACTGCTATAAGAAGAGAAGAGTCCATCTCATTAGGCTTCTGAAATGGCATTTGCTTGCTTCCTTTCCTCTCTCTTTAGGATCCTTCCCATTGGGCAATTGGTGGTAGTGGCCTTGTAGAGCAGAGGTGGGAAACTATGGTCCTTTTATGACTTGTGGACTTCAGGAATTCTGAGAGCTGAAGTCCACAAGTCATAAAGGAGCCATAGTTCCCCAACTCTGTTGTGGAGGGATAGGCTACCTGTAACAGGCTTAAGTGATGGTAGTCACTGGGCAAAGAAAGATACACAGGTAAGTATGTAAGTAGAAACAGACTAATGGCTAATTGAGGGGGTTCTTGGTGCTCTCTGAGCTTGATTGCTTTCTTACAGACTTTTCATTACACAAACTAGGTAACATCATCAGTGCTGTAATAATGGCTAATTATTTTTAAGATTTTTTGGAAAGATACTTGGCCCTCCTATAATCTTATGAACCTCACTGGAGAAGACACAGGTTTGTACCTCCTAGGAAAGTTTGGGGGTGGTACTCCAGACAGCTTCTCAACATCCACAATATGGGAATAGCTCGACCAATAATCACCTTTGGTAGAAGGCAGTTTGCCATTTGCCTAAGTAGAAACAATAGCATTGAGGGATGGGCAGATTGCATAAGGATCAGGCATTTCTCCCCTTCCCTGTCAGGGCAACTAAATGGGAAACTTCAGCTGGATGTCAAGCAAGTGAATTGTCAGGTGGATCTGCTCTTGAATTGCCACCTGTCCTGTTAATTGGTGACTTGCTGCCAATTAACTAATTTTCTAGCCTGAGGCACTAGGACTGAAAGGTGCCAGATGATGTGGTGAAAATGGTTGTCAGATGAACTGCTGAGTCTGAAAAACAAAGGCATGTTCTATGCCTTTCCTCTATAATGGCAAAGCATTTACATTTCTGATCATAAGAGGCCTCTAATATGAGGCGTCTTGAAGCCTTTGTGCTTATATGTACTAACCCATTTCAATATCTAAGCTGAGTAGTATTAAGGATGCTTCTCTTTTGAAAGGCTGTTGCTCCTCATCACCCATATGTTTCCTTTGCATGCACCAAGGGTGGGTAATCCCTTTCCAAGGCAGCAGGCAGCTAATTTATGGCAGGTAATTGAAGCAGTGGCCCCCTAGACCTTTCTATCTATAGCTGAAGCCATTCATAATACATGTACAGAACAGGAAGACATTCTGAGAACACCAGCTGAGGATGAATAATTAACACATTAAAATTCCACTCTTGTTATTGGATTTCATACAAAATATCCTGCCTTTTCTTAGATATTAAGATTCCAGGATTAGCTGAAAGTGCCTCACATCAGCAGAGCACAGGAGTTAATTCTCATCCTGCAAAGGGCTCACTGAAAAAAACACAAAAAAGAAGGAGCTTATTAACTAAACTAAATGAAGCTTCATCCTCCACTCACGTTAGAGAATTTCAAACCAAAGATATGAAGCCTGTGTAGTTTCTCCTGTTATGTCTTAGCTTTGAAGGCTGAAGCCTTGTAGGTTTTTATTATAAATATTACAGCTTACTGTATGGAAAGAAAACACAGTTGCAGTTTGCAGAGTGAATTCTATTAAAGGACTATATTCTATTTCATTTGAAAACTCTCCATTCAAAAGCTGGGTGGGGTGTTATTTTCATTCCTGAACTAATTAAAACTTCTGAAAAGCTGTTTGTAAAAGTCATGGGGATAGTTTCAAGCAATACTCTGTGACCAGCTGGAAAAGTAGTGTAAGGATAAGCATGATTTCCAACAATATCTTTTACAAGGTTTTCATTGGGACCTGGCATGTGGAGGAGATTCCATTTTCTTTTCAGCTGTTGTCCCAAGGAAAATCATCCTGTACATTAGCAAGGATGACAAGACGTGCTCTATCTTAAAACACAAAATTCCCTGATCTATCTCAACACCCTGGTCTAGACAACAGGGTCCAATGGAATATGCTGTCCTTTCTTATTTGTGGTGGAATTGGGGATTTTGTAAGAATATTAACTTCCATAACATTTGCATATATTTGGGAAAGTTGCATTTTCAAAAAAGTAGGCTAAGGATCATTGTGTAGAAGGCTTTTAGAGTTAGGACATGACATGAGATTTGACTGGCAAGGCTATTTCTAGTATGACAAAGTCAAGGTTATTGTGATTTTTTTAAAAAAATTCATTATATTAAACATGCCACAATGAAAATAGGGAATATATACAAACCCAGATTGTGCCTAAAAACAACTGTTTGTGGTTCTTAGCCCAAGAATAATAGGTAAACATAAATGGCTAACTTATCATGAGATACTAGATTTTTGTCAAGAGGTCTATGAAATAAAATGAAGAGAAAAACTGGTAGAAGATGGATATAGTTGTCAATGGTTTTCTTATCTACAGTTAGTAGAAAAATTTAAAGTAACCAAAAGAGTGTATGGTTTTGGACATTGTAAGATTGATTTTGAAATAGAATTGTGTACAAATGATGAACACGTAATTGCTAAAATTATAAACAGTGTTCCAAAATACTTGGGCCCTGAATAACATGCAAAACCAGAAGAATATTGTAGATCTCAGTGACAAGTAGTGTTTATCAAAATTCAGCTCAGCCACCTGACTGCATTTTTAAGATAAAGAAATGTGCTGTGTTTTTAATCAAAAAGTTTAGGAAGGGAATTAAAAAGAATGAGGGTTTTAATTAAAAAGTTCAGCTTCAGTGTGCATTCCAGTGGAGTGATACACTGCATTATATTCATCTCCAGTGGCACACCAGTTCTAGAGAACCACCTTCAGAATATAATCAGCCATGTGGCCATAGTAAGTCTGCTTTGTTCACTTCCTCTTTACTTTCACAGTGAAAGTAAGTTCTTCACTGATTATGTAATTACATATTTTCCTTTTGCTATCCATCAAGAGCTCAATGCTTTAGATAACATAAAGTCATAGACCATGTATCTCAAGTGCCAGGGGCCTATTGATATATGGAAGTTGGTAACTAAATCTTACGCCAAGAAGAGTGGGTTGTTTGTGGAAATTGCTGAACTGACATGGTCATGGAAAGCTGTTCAGATAATCAGTTTTATTTCCTTCCATTTTGTGAATGGTAGCCATTCTGGGATTGGCCATGTTCCTTGCATTCATTCTGAGGTAGTATCCATAGCACTTCCAAGCTTGATCTATCAGAATGAGAACTATTTCTCTGTGTCTTCAAATTCCATTAACAACTATATTATTGGTGGCAGAAACAGAATCACTATATACCACTTATATTAGGGGTGGACAAATATGGCCCTTTTATGACTTGTGGACTTCAACTCCCAGAATTCCTAAGCCAACCATACTGGCTCAGGAATTCTGGAAGTTGAAGACCACAGGTCATAAAGAGGCCATAATTGCCCACCTCTGACTTTTATAGATATAAAAATTAGGAAAGGGGTCCCCAAAAGTAGTACCAGCATCTACCTTCCACGCTTCAAAGTGGAAGGGTTGGGCTATGCCTAGTAAGAATTAAAGTACAATGGATCTGAGATACTCAAAGTAGGGTGTAAAATGTATTAAGGCAGTAGTCTTCTATGGGATTTGCTCCCTGGTAAATAGCCAATTTTGCTTTCCTTGGCTCAGCACTACCCAGTTCTGAAAATTGTAATGACTATTACAGGCCATGTCAATCATTGTCTGTGAAATCTTTCAGCACAAAGTATTTTAACCGGCAATTGCTATTTTGTAAACTACATAGTTTAACTACCTGAGTCCACCATTGCTTTCCTCTACTAACACATGTTCCACGTGATTCTTGCCATACATTATTTAATTCTTCAGAAGCATGTACAATCCATTAATCAATATTTTCTGCTTCTTACTTGTCCTTTTAAATCCAAGGTGAGGAACCAGTATTTCTCCAAATGTCATGGAATGGCAAGTTACTATTAGCATTCCTTATCACTAAGCATGGTAGCTGGGATTGCTAGTATTTGTAGTTCAGCAATATTTGGAGAGTCACAAAATCTCTACTCTGTACTCTATAGCTGTCAGTCTCAAGATATTTGGAATTCCTTACCAGCCATAAGCTTTATGAGAGCCACCGAAATGCTTCTTGCCCCACTGGTTGTGAGCAATGGAAAGGTTTTTCCAGCAAATGTAGGAAAATCTAGCCAATTACTATGAATGCATTAATTTTTAAAGTCTCATAGAGCTCAATGGAAAGAAAGAAAGAAAGAAAGAAAGAAAGAAAGAAAGAAAGAAAGAAAGAAAAAGAAAGAAAGAAAGAAAGAAAGAAAGAAAGAAAGAAAGAAAGAAAGAAAGAAAGAAAGAAAGAAAGAAAGAAAGAAAGCATGTTCTGACCTATATTAAATTTATTTTATGTTAATGAGCTTAAAGCATGCATCCCAATGCTAGCTAGACTTACTTACTTACCCTATAGGCTGTTCTGAATGGCAAATGATTTCCTGTCTATAAAATCAACAAAATATAAAGCATATTAATCTCCCCCCCCATCAAATCCATAAGATCACATAGGTAAGATCTTGTGCGTAAAATACAGTCAGTTCAACCATAATTAAAAACCAGACCTCAGTGCCAGAATGGCCTGTTTTGAATAACCAAGACTTTACTTTTTCTGAACATTAAAAATGAAGGAACAGAACGTTGCGAGTGTCCAATTCAGGGTCTGGGACTCGCGATGCCTCCCATCTCCTCATTTACCATTCTCTGTAATTGTGTGAATGTATCAAAGCCCTTGACAGTGATGTATATAGAGTACAACAGCTTTATTGTTACACCAACAGCCTTTGAGTCATATAGCTGACAATCAGGAGAAGCGGGTACTTGTAGAAGATTAGATGATTCATATCATTTTACACCTTTTACAGTCTTATTCCTTAAGGAAATGTTTGGCTATGAATGCAGAATACAGAGTGTCTCTCGCTCTGTCTCTTAGGCTAATAATAGGTTGGCGCCTTCGTTATTTATTTATTTGTCAGAAGGCCTTGTCAGTTGGTTGTTTGTCATGTTATCATTAGATATGATTTAAACCTTGTATACTTGCCAATTTTTCTTTCTTATTGTATACCTAGGGATGTTCCTTGATTTCCTAAGCTATTCATCTGATTGCAAGTATTCTTATCTAACCATCATACCCCATCTGCCACCACTACCACCACTCAGCAAACCATCCTCCTGGGCGAATTGAGTACTTAGATGCTATTTGTAGGGCAATGCATTTAGTCATTCAGAGAAATCTTTTCTGGGGGCATTATGCATCTGCACCATCAGAGTAGAGAAAAATGTTTGATGGTAGCATATTGCATATTGTAACAGCTCTGCATTATGGGAGGAAGTATTTAGGATAAATATACTCACAATTATTTGCCAATTTCATACAGCCACCATCTCAAAAACAGGTGACTCTGGGCAAGACTAAGTAACAGTTAAATAAATATAAAACAATACTCATTATTACCATGATAAAAAAACTGTAAAAGACAAAGCTAAAGGTAAATGTTAGCAAGGAGATGTTAATAACAGGGGAGCCACCTCCAGTCCCTTGGAGTTCCGAGGTCTGATGGCCCAACCAGATTTTGAAGGATCTTCGGAAGGTCAAAAGTTAAGAAACCAGCCTTACTTTGGAGTTAAGGATATTCCACAGCAGAAAAGAGGCCACAGCAGAAAAGGTCCACCACTTAGTATCCACCAAATGTAGCTCCCTAGCTAATGGAATTTAGTGTCCAGAGATGGTGACCTCACGTTTTCATATTGTCAGATCACCTTACAATTTTTGATTTTGTTTCTGTCATGTCTCCCTTTAATGTCTTTTGAACCCTGGATACAAGTAGACTTAGACATAAACATAGACATAGAAAACATAGACCATAGGACTGAAATGGACCTTGGAGACAGGAGACCAAGAAGATTTTTCTTTAAAGTAGATGATTTATCCTTGATGAATTTTGGTTCTTTTTCCAGCCTTACAATGCTAGGATGACATACTATATTCCAAAAGTTGGTCACTGCATAGATTTATATAAAGTCATTAATTTAATGGAAATTGTTTTTTCATCCACCTTCCTTCTCCCCCTTTTTAACAGTGGGGAACATCATTCAGCTCCTGATTTTAAATAGTTGCCTTCATAGTATAAAAGAAAGGCAAGAAATTAAACAAGGCATTACAATAACAGTGGGAAAACAGTATCCTTGTCAACTCCCATTGCTCACTGTGCAGTATTTAGTTTGCCATGACCCATGGAAAAAGACTTGGATTGATAGCTCCAACACATATAATGTTCTCAGATAAAGGAGAAACAAAATCCTCAGTCCTTAGGAAGCTTAGTAAAGAAATAAATATACATTAGTCTCTTTAGATAATTATATCCAAAAACAAAACCTTCCATTTCTATGCCCTTGGGCTCTGATAATATTCTTGGAAACTACTGTAAAGCCCCTGAATTTAAGAATTATGCAAGTACATATTTATATATGCCAGCATCATTTGGAAAATGATTTGCTATAATTAAAGCATAGTAGCATCCAGATAACCTTGTATGAGATTTTAAGTGTCAAGTTTGGTTAGTCTACCAGATCTCTAGGCTATACTAAGTACTGTAGTCAAAAGAAATCCCAGGAGAAGACAGTTCCAAGCCACTATTATATTGTTTTCAGGAAAAAGTTCATAAAAACATTAGACACCGAGCACAATTCAAAGGAGATTTTTTTACCTGCTTCATTAAGAAAACTATTTGCTGCAGATGAGTTTCGTTTCCCCATTAGTCTATCATTTAAGTAAGGGATGCCTTGCAGCAATCCAATAGCATCTACGACAATTGCACAGTTTAAACAACATCCTTTAAGTTAGGTAGAAATTTTAAAAAAGCTAATTCATAGACCAACATTGTTCACATCTTTCATAAAGTATTTTCGTGTGTGTGTGTGTATGTATTGGGGGGATACGAGAAACTAAATTTGGGGCTGATTCAATGGTACAAAATGCAAAATCACTCTCTGAGAGATGATTAATTTGTGTTGAAAGGTAGAGATCAAAAATAACTCTGGAAGAGAGCTTGGTGTTTTCATGTTCACTGAAAGTTTTTCACATTGCAGTGAATAGCCTGATGTCTTAAGACATATCTCTGTAGCTGAAAAACAACTATTAAATGCTACGGCGGTCACTGTTGTACCCACTGAAACATTTAAAAATTTGAGCATAATTTTACATCTTAAAAAGTCATACACAGTTAGATGCAGGTTCAGCTTGTTTAAAGTGAGGATTTGAAAGTATTTTCTAGAGCATTTCAAGATGTACCTCATGGCACCTTATTCTGAACTATGTGCATTGCTCCAGGATCAGCTCTGTACCACTCCGATCTCACATTTTTAATCTCTCTTCAGTAACTGAGCACATTTACTTCTGCCTCAGCTGTGGTGGAAGAGGAATTGGAAACAATGGGATTTTCGAAAGAGGAGACAGGCTGTTTGAAACTCTTGCCTTATTTTTCCTCCTGGCTCTTAAACTTCAGCTAAACTAAGCAGGTCTTGTAAGTGGAATGCTAGCTTAATAGTTTTGCAGTTCACCTTTGATAAGTCCTTCAACGCCAAACAAGGTGAATGAAATTGACTAACCTGTGCTAGCCCCTTGGATTTTTCCTCCTTCTTTTCTTTTGCATGGAATAGGAGTGATACGCTTGTTCTCAACATTTCTAAATTGGTAAAAGCATTAAAACAGATAATTAATTACATTAAAAACCATTTTTGAGGTATTGGGAAATGGAAATGGTGAAGCACTAACAGTCTTTTTCAGTTTGGGCACTTTCCAGAGATAGAGGAATTTGAATCTGAAATTTGCAATAGTAGGTATTTTTATTGGGAATTCTGGGAAATGAAATTTGCATTCTGGATAATATCCAATTTGGGGAAGACTAGTATAACTCTGTGTATGCAGGACAATTTTATATACAATTTAGATGTGATACTCTAGAAATGGGTGATGAGTGGAAAAGTGAATGTTTCTTTAGGATAAGACAAGACTATACTGATATAACCGGGGTTAGATCTTGTAGCTAAAATTAGTGTTTTCAGATGTTTTTCCTAAAGTGGTGGGTGAGATGGGAACAAATAGTATTAATAGGGTCAATGTTGATCATTGTGCATGTGTGTGTACACACAAACACATTGTTAGTCATGGAGCTGCAAATCATATTACTTTCTGCATTAACATTACTTTTTTTTTCTAACAAAGCTATATTCTCAGGTAAACAGAACTTGTATGGGGGAAGATATGGCATCTGTGCTTTATTTCTGTAGTTGTGATAATAGCAAAAATGAAGTGAGCATAAAATACAAAATTGCCCATCAGGGTATTTTTTTAATTGGGCTTTTGTGTATATTTGCTCTAACACAGGGGTCTTCAAACTTGGCCCTTTTATGACTTGTGGACTTCAGCCAGGTACGCTGGCTGAAGAATTCTGGGAGTTGAAGTCCAAAGTCATAAAAGGGCTAAGTTTGAAGACCCCTGCCCTACTGGCAAAGAAATCGACCAGTCTGAAAAGTAGCCTATCATGAAATTGTAAATTGACCCTCACATTTCGTTAGGCTAACATTATTTTCTGTCACGAAACAGCACTCAGCTGCTCATTCCTGGGAAAAAATGAAAGTAAATCTCATAGTCTGTGGACGAATGAAAGCCAGCTTTTTTGGAAGGACGGGGACCTTTTTCTGATGTCCTGGACCTAGCCAGCAAGTCAGAAAATATGTAGACCGGGGAGTGTCCAAGCTTGGCAACCTTAAGTTTGTGGACTTCAAATCCCAGAATTCACTAGCCAGCTATGGTTGGCTGAGAAATTCTGGGAGCTGAAGTCCACAACCCCTGGTACAGACTCTTATATTTATCTTCCTAAAAACCCTTAAGAGAATTGTAAAACACTGCTTTTTGTTTTATTTTTATTTTTTGCAGTTCTGCCTTTGTAGCTGTAAAAATACATGCCTGAAGCTCTTTAGGGGAAAATTCTACTCAGGGCTATTTGACATTGGATCAGTTTATCAGATGTTTCATGAGACACTAAAACATCTAAGTATCAAAACTAGGGTACTGTCGTCTATGAGCTTTTATAGGCTGAAGAGATGGGAACACGAGGACTCCCCTGTTACTTGTTGCAACAGGGAGGACCATGAATATAAACAGAGAAAGAAAGTGTGAGAAAGGTATCCACAAGAGGATAAATTTATACTTTACTTTAAATGCCTTCTGTGTAAAAAAAAAATGTGAGGAAAAAGTAAATATAAAATGAACAGCACAGACCAGTGATGTTTAGACCTTCATTCCCATCCATTTTTCTTTCTGCAAAAGCAAGCCTATTTTCTACTTCATGTCTACATTGGAAGGGCTTTATATTCAAATACTGAGATGCCATCCAATTGAAATTCCTTTCCATTCTTCCCTTTCCTCCTGAGTGACTCCATTTCATTTATTCTCTCCCCACCCCACTTTTAATGTGATGAGAGGAAAAAGAAACTGGGAGTGTGAGAGACCATGTATTATGAGTGGTCTTCCAATTCCTTGGCTGGAGCTGCCTATTCATAGTTCTGTTGCTGCTTAATGTAGAGTGAAGTGAGGCAAATACTAAAGACAGAATAATAATAAAACTCTACTGAAGAGAACTGAAGCCATATAGAAGGAGAGGAGGTATACAGTCCAAGAAAATACTGGATGCAGCTATGATGGGTTTCTGCTGCTTTAAGATGGCCTTTTTTCTGAAATGTGGCAAAGCCAAATAAAATGAAATTAAATCAATAATAGTCCAATTAATTAATAGTAAACGGCATCTTTAAAAAAAATGGTATCTGCTCCAAGCTGCAGCAATTCTGGAGCTCAAGAAGGAACTTTGCATAAATGTCATAGAAAAAAAGCCAAATGTTCCTCCTGCTGCATAGAGTTGGTGCTGTTTGGTTTGAAAAGGGGTATATTTGAAAGATATCAGCATTTATTACTGAAAACAATAGACCCATTCCATTACGCCCCTGAGAAAAATTTTCTTGCTCTTGTAAAAAACAGTGAATGCAGGACTATGGTATTTAGCAGGCCACCATTTACATTTCATATAGAGGCAGCCAGTGTCAGTAGTAATAGTATGGACTATTAGGTTTCTACCTGGGTTCTTTGGTGGAGATGTGAATAAATCCTGGATTATCCTGGATCACAACATCAAGACATTGGGTTCTTGACTGAACGGCAAATTCAGAAGTTCTTTTTTTTTCAGAAGTAAGTGGTTGTGTGTATCCAAGATTTGGAACATTATTGACCCTATATGGAAGGGGAGAGGTAGTCAGAAAGAGTATAAACAATGCAGGTGGGGGAGCTGTTGCTCCTTTGTTAAATGTGTGGGCAGGTATCCTGCTGAATTCTGACTGAAATTAGAGGAGATAAGGAACAAAAATTGAAAAGGGCAATGTGAATTGGGCATGGATATTCACACCAGACTTCTGCTCTTTAGCAAGTCCATTGGAGTTTGGTGGCTAATAAATTCAAATAAATAAGTCATTGAGAAAAAGTACATTTTATTTCACTTTTGCATGTTTATTTAGAAAAGGTACATGATAAATTGAATAGAATAGAATTATGAAGTATTTGTGTGAATATGAAGGCTGACAGCTGAATCCAGAAATAGCAGTAATTGATGAAATAAAACCTATGTGAAAATAATTGGAATGTTTGGTGAATTGTTCAATATTGAGTAAGGAATAAACCCAAGTTCTGTGTTGTCTCTTTGCCTGATTATTGTAATTATGGCTGTATGTATAAAAATATTTGTGGTGACAATACTTTCTTGGTGGGCAATGTAAACGTATGTGTATTTTCATAAGTAGATGCTGCTATGCTTTTGGTTGAGAATCTACTTATTTGCAGTGAATATTAGACTTTATGATGTTATGGATGGATCTGAAACTTTATGTAATCAAGGTAGATATGTCTGATAAACAAAATGGACTTAATGATTTCAAGTTATCACAAAACTAGGGCAAACATTGATGTATTGGTAAAATGTTTAGTAAAGTTGGGGAAACGAATGGAAAAATCTTCAGACACACAAATCTTAGAAAGCTAATAGGCAATAAGAAGTTTGTGCAAGGAATGAAAGTTTGTTAAAAGGAAATGTTTCAGCCCACTTTACCATTTAAGTATGTCAGGAAAAATATAAAATTAAGTTGAACACAATTTATGTCAACTGAATACAAAAAGTGAGTGTCAGTATTAAAGAAATATATGAAGTGATTTGATCCCTGAGAATGAAGATGAATTGCAAAACAAATCTCTGAACACAGCATTTATGAGTAAAGAAAAAGACCCAAGAAAGTAATTATATACATTATAATTTACAAGATCTTCAGAATGAGGGTTTTTCATTTTTTTTAATGTATAAGTGAAGTATAACAAACCAAAAAAATAATGCATAAGTGATTGAACAGGAAAAAATATATAGCTGTTGAAGTAAATCTGAAAGAGAGACGTGAGAAATGCAAAGAATAAAATAAAAATAACATGCAATTATATGGAAACAAGAATGGTTTTCTGCGCTTTACATAACATTGCTTGCCCCCAAAGAGACTTGCATGATATTTAGTAAGTACTGTCCAAAACTCCAGAAAAGAAAGCTTCCACAGTACTTTCCAGCAATATAGTTTCCTAGATGGTCAATCTTTTTATGTGGTTTTCTCAAGGAAAATTGACGGATAGAAGAAAAAAGAATTTGTATTAACTGATCTGAGTTTGCAGGCATATGCTGGGAAAGGCAAAGGTTGGGAAGCATTTAAAAAAGGAAGGCGAGCTCAGTTTCACAGTGCACATGCTTGGAATGCAGATTAGCCCAAAACCTATTTTCAGTCTCTCTATTGAAATAAGATCTTGGGATTAAGTTTTAATTGATTAGTTTTACAGCACTAAAAATCTGTTCGTTTGAACTGTATCTGAGATGAGCCCTCTCCATTTGTGAATCTTAGCCAATTGCCCCACAAAATAGGCAATTTACAACCACAAAGCCGCATAACGGCATGCAAAGCACTCTTCTTTTTGCAATTTTTTAGAACTTACGCTGATGACATTGCCCATTTATGGCAGTTGTAGTGCTGAAATGATGCAATGTGGTTTCCTCCGTCTGAGGTGAGAATACTCGAGCATATAAATCTTAAAGAGACATTCTTACTGTTATCAATTGTTTTAACCGTTTCATAGTTTTAGAACGGTAAGCCACCCAGAGTCACTTGACTGAGGTGGGCAGCTAGAGAAAGTGAGTAAATAAATAAAAATATAAATAAATAAACAATCAAAGTCCACCTTCTGCAAAAAAAAAATGTGGAAAATTTTAGTTTCACTCACTTTATGTTACCCTCCTAGTCACAGCTCTCAAACACAGCCTAATTCTTATATAAATAGAACAAGTCCCTTTTCTGCCAAGATCCAGAAATAGGCCAGGGTACTGTTTAAGCTCTGATCTCTGAAAGTCCTCATAGTTCAGGTGGAATGAGAACAGATTTGTTGAAGGAAGGTGTGTATCTTTTCAATATCTGCACAGGAATGATGGGTAGGGACTGGTGAAATTAGTGTGCAGGTAATCTTTGATTTATGACTACAAATGAGATCAGAATTTCCATTCCATCCTAAGCAAGGCAGTTGTTAAGGCAGAGTTGTCCCAGATTTTACTACCTTTTTTTGCCATGGTGGTTATGCAAATCACTGCAGTTGTTAAGTGGATCACCCAGTCATTAAGCAAGTCTGGCTTCTCCCATTGACTTTGTTGGAAAGTGGCTAGGAAGGTTGTTAATGGCAATCACATTCACCTGGGATGTTGCAAGCATCAGAAATACATGCTGGTCACCAAGGGATTGAATTTGGATCACATGACTGTGGGGATGCTGTGACAGTTATAACTGCAAGGACTTTTTTTCAGTTCTGTTGTAACTTTGAACAGTCACTAAATGAATGATTGTAAGTCAATGACTACCTGTACCTTGACTTACTTATGTTCCATAATAACTACACAAGCAATGCAGTGGAGAAATGATTAAATTGCAGGTAATTGTCCCATTAATTTTGAGTTTTCTCTCAGAACTTTATGTTATGCTCATGTGTGTTTGTGCATTTCAGCTTACATTCGCCCTTTAGTGGCAATATGCGTGTTTCTTATCAGTTTTCTCAGGCAGGATGCAACATTGTTTCCATGTCTCTTATCTCCAAGAAAGTAATAATGAGTATTTCTGCACTTGCTTCACCCATCCATCACTATGGCAATACAAAGTCCATCTTTGTCAGCATTATACCACCCTCAAAAAACTTGGATGATGCTATAAATTCCTAGCAAAGAATTCCTAAATGGAACATGCTTGGGTTAAGCCATTAATCATTTCTGTTAAGGAAGGAAGAAGTGGAATTGTTTTGTATGATCCAATAACAAGATTAAGGCTTATAATAACCTGTCTAGATGTAATGTCCAAGACTTCTGAAGATCCTCAGCACTGTTCAAAGCTGTAGAGAATAGCACTGTTAAATGCTGTAGAAAGGGATATCTGCTTGCTTGAGACAAATGTCTCTGAATGGATTCTTTTAAGATTGCTCTTTGTAAACACAAAGTCTCCAAGATTAAAAAAAAACTAGCTTTTTTTTAAAGAACCAAAACCCAAAGAAGAGACTCTAGAATATAGTAAAGATGATGCCACATTCAGATTGCACTTAGAAACTTAAAATGAAGGCAAAAGCTTGGAGATAAGAAGCAGTTACCTTAGGGTTACATAATGAAATTTTATACCTCATTCTGCTGAAGCTAGGGTTAAGAGATCTGATGAGATGTCACACAGAAAACAGTAGAAGATGGGAGCAAGCAGAAGGAAATTAAATTGCTATTGATTGGAGAGGTCCTTTTGGTTAGTTCAGAGTTTCATATTTGTGTGTTGATCTTTTTGCTTTTTAAATTGATCTGATAAAACATTTAGAATGGCAGGGGAAACATGACTGAATTGTGGTATCCAGAATTGGACCTAGGGATCCAGGTTCCAATTTTAGCTATGTATAGTAGACCAATTACTTTTCATAAGCCAGACACTATGATTGCATTAATATAGCCCAATATGCAATATCCTTTAAAACTGCTACACACACTATTTGTTCATGCTGAGCTGATGTTTCAGTAGGATTTCTAGATTTTTCTCAAACGCATTCCTATCAACCCAAGTTTTCTCCATTCGGTATCTATGCAGTTGATTTTTATGATACAGGATCATAACTTGTTGAACACTAACCCATTTGATTTGTTCTAGACCAGAGGTCCCCAACCTTTTGGGCACCAGGGACCGGTTCCGTGGAGAGAGGTTTTCTGCAGACTGGAGGGTGCATGGTTTTGTGTGCTGCCTGCATCTCGCGGATGGGGCTTTGCTTGTTTGTGTGGACTGGTTGCTGGCATGCCGGAGCCCGGTACTGGTCCACAGACCGGGGGTTGGGGACCCCTGTTCTAGACAATTGAGATTATTCTGAAATGTGATTGTGTTCTCTATTAACCAACCTCCTATGTGTCAGCGCTACTAGGTAGATCAGACCATGAAAGCAACTCCCCACAAAAGCTAAAACACAAGGCTGGCTATGACAACAGAATCATGCAAATCTGATTGTGCTATACCTCCTCCTCCTCCTCCTCCTCCTCCTCCTCCTTTTTATGGCCCAGTGAATTAAAGTGGCGTCTCCTTAAGCCTCTTCTGAATGTTATCTGGATATTATGGACTTGTTTCCCTTCTATTTTGTCCTCTAGGACATTTATAAAGATGGTGAATAATATATGCAGAGAACATAACTCTGAAGGGTGCTACTAGATATTTCCAGGTTTATGCAAAAATTATTTCAAAGGATTCTTTGTATGTGGTTGTTGAATCCGGGAGGAGAGGGGGGTTAACTGGAGTGTACTACACTACACTAGTCCATATTCATTTATCTTGTCGACAAAGATATAAGACTCTGTTAAGTGTTTTGCAAAATTGCAGCACAATATTTGATTGTTCCATCAATGAAGTCATTCTCTCATGAGATATGGTTAGTCTGACATGACACAATCTTGAGCAACCTATCACAGTTCTTATAAGGACAGCTTTTTTTCTCACATATGTATTGATTGACAGTCCGTTTTAATGCTTTGTCAAAAATATGTTCAAGTACATTGACAAGTTGTTCTAGTACCTTTTCTAACTTGACTGTTGTTTCTTGGATCCCCTTTCTTCTCTTTCTTGAGAAAGAACTATATTTGGTCATCTTCGATCTTTTAATCCACAATCAATTTTTCAAATATTTTTCATCTATTATAATCCAGCTGCTCTGAAGATCATGACAGTTGCACATTCCTAGCAAAGTTATCCAATTAAGGGTTTTGTGTTGTTTCTCTTCATGGGTCATCATGGTGGTGATAGTTTTTGGCACAGAACTGACTGCTACTTAACTGCAGCCTCCATTAAAAAGAGCGTGGAAGCAAATACCGCAACCAAGTGGTATGAACAAAAATAAATGGCAGTCAGTATTAAAAATGTAATTCCAAAGAATTATAAATTGCATTTCATGTCAAAAACTGAATCATAAAATGACTTAGAAAAGAAAATGAAATAATGCAGGGAAGAAAATTCCTGGCTGATATTATATCAGTGTATTATGAAGCATAAATACACATAGTTTAAGAAGATTTATGATTCAATAAAGGAGGAAGCGTTAAGAAACATGCAGTTGAATGACACAGAAAGTGTAGGTAAACATAACTAAAGAGAGAAATATCAGAGGTAGTAAGATTATAATATGACAAATTTGGAATCTAGAAGACATGATAAAATGAGCAGCCAAGCATGTTGTATTTTCTGATTCAGAAACAGGAAGCAACAGCAATATCAAAAGCAGATAGTGGTGAAATAGATGCTCTTAAACTGTAATAAGGATAACACTGTGTTCAAACTAATGATATAACAGATAACGAGGAGAAGGAAATGTGAACATGTATAAATCATTTATTATTATTAACAATACAAACTGGTGATGATCCAAAGTACGTAAGTTGAATTAAGGCATCATAAATGGAAAACTAGGACAAATGCCATGAGGGTGTTTGTTGCTCTATTGAAACAAAAGTTCATCAAGCTTTTGAACTTTGTCATTGGAGAAGACTCCTGAGAATACTATGGGCAGCCAAGGAAAGAGAAGAGGACAACCAGCAACAAGTTGGGTAGACTCAGTTACATTGGTAATTAGAGTGTCATTGGACAAGTTGAAGGACAGTGTTAGAGGTAGATCATCATGGAGAAAATTTATCTATGTAATCACTAAGAGTTGAGCATTATCTGATAGCATTAATCAGGACATTTGCTAGCTTAGATTTTGGATTTATTTGTACTATGTAGTTGCACCATCAAAAGAACGGGCAAATAACTGTTCCTGGAAGCAGAAATGGACAATAGGCAAACTGATCTTTCAAACTGATCTCAGGACCTGCATCTCTGTTCTACTTCCAAAGTAAATGTTAATATCTCTTTGAGTGCTCTTGTCCATTTGGGTTTGAATACTTGAATTTGTGGCAGACAACCTCAGCAACTCACTGGCTATTTTGTAGAAGGACTACCCCTTTAAATGAGCTTATGTGTACTCTAATAGTTTCCAAACCCCTTTTTCAGTAGTGGAGTAACAACAGAGTGGTTAGGATCTTTGTTCAGCAAAACAAATGTTGCTTGCTCAAAACCTGGAAGTCTTTTTTTTAATCATTTTTGAATACGTAGTTTTCCTCAGGACTTTATTTTTAAGCTCATGCTTTTACTGTTTGTCCTTAACCTTTGTTCTAAAATACAGGAAATTTTCCAATCTGACTTTTGTAAAGACCTACTGTCTTTACAGCAACCCACCCCTCATTTTAAATGCAACATTTTATTATAGGCTACTATCTTGATTGTTTGAATGGTTGCAGGTTATGATGAAGTTTTTAAAGAAAAGATGAAATTCCCTCATCTGTGACTAATAAAAATCTGCATATTGGGGCAATGTAAAACCTTCCAGAGAGGTGTTTTGCACCATGCAGAAGAGCCCAGAAAGTACTTCATCTCAAATCAATAAATCAGTCACATATTTTTCCAAGCTCACTGGTTTACTTCCTACGTTCATATTTTTTCCCAGAGAAGCGGCTATGCATGCACTGTCAACTGGGAGAAAGTTACAAAGCCACTGCCAACCCTGGAAGCATAAATGGCTGTTTTGCTGACTCAAGTAAAGTAAAGGCTTAAAGGACATATATCAAAATATTTGCACAGCCTTAACAGAGGTGGAAGAGCCAGTTTGGTGTAGTGATTAAAGGCACTGGGCTAGAAACTGGAAAATCGTGAGTTGTAATCTCTATTAGACATGAAGCCAGATGGAGGACTTTGAACCAGTCACTTTTCTCTCAACTTTAGAAAGGCAGCAGTGGCAAACAACTTCCAAAAACCTTGCCAAGAAAATGCAATAATTGTCCAGGCAGTATCCAGGAGTCAAAAGTGACTTGAAGACACCCTCTATGGAGCTTGCCAGAATAATTTCATATCAGACCTATTATTGTATTCATATAGAAAGGATATGTGAAGACAAATTGAGAAATTCTATAGGATACTTCATATTTTTCATCTGTTACTTAGGTAATGATTCTGTCCACTCTGTAATGGGTTTTGCTTGATGACATATGCAATAGTCACAGCAATTATTTCAGCAGCTGTTAAAACAGTTTTCAAAAATGCTGATTGTTCAATTGGATATGTTTCTCCTCTTATGTATAACTGCATTTTCCACTTCTAGAAGACCTTCTTTTTGAATCTGCTCTCAATTTTTTAAATTAATTGAATATTAAGCCATTCTTGAAGAACAATGCATTGCTGCCTGACTTGTCAATTTGGTTATAATTAACATTTTAAAAGGCCTTTTTAATGGAGATCTTCCTTATTCTAAATTTTTCTTAGATAATATTACAGGGCTCTTTCTTTTAGATCAATAAGAGCCAACCATAATAGAAAGCTAGGTCATGGTGGACATTTTTTAAGCCTCTGGTCCTTTACAGCCAATTGTATATCTTTGATCCATCTGAGGACAAATGAGTAATTTCAGCAAGCTAATTCAGAAATAAATCATTTTGTTAAAATGTAAAGTAATATGTCCTTCAACCAAATGGTTTCATAGCCTCTCCTATCTCCTAAATTTCTAATGCTTTTGGCTCTTAGCTGTTGATTGCCAGGCAGGAGAGCATCTGTTCAAAACCTTCATCTGAACGGTCGATGGCTTCACAGCATATGTTCTCTACTTAGTTGGGGTCTGTTTGGATAGCATGCCAAGAGGTCCTGCCCATGTTTACTGCTATTCTGGTAGAAAATATATTGGCAAGTTGAGCAACTGTCCCAAGTGTTTTGCCATTCTCTACCTCATTTCCTTGAAGCTGGTGGACCCAGACATTTGTTCACAAGGGTTCAGATTTCAAGGTTTAGCCTTTTTCTTTTTCCAGGAGTGGTTATGCCTTCTGCAATTCTCAGATTTATTTTCTACACCTGTCATGCTACCCTTGTTGCTCTTTATCAAATTATTTTGTTTGAAACATTTCCAGGAAGGTGAGATTCTCCCAGCAAGTGGGATGTAATATAGAAAACTTGCTCTTCACACTAAGATCAGTCCAGCCTCTTTTGATGAAGAGGTTTTGTTTTTACTATGTTGAGAAATTTCCATTAGGAAAGCAAAACTATCACCCATGTTATTAAAATATAAAATGTGTTATTCACACGAATGTTTAGACAGACTGAAGAAATAGATCTCCGAAGTGGCTGGTTAGAATCTGTTAAAATCTATAGAGTTAACTAGTGATAAAAACTCAAGTTTGGAAGAGAAGCAATAGGAAGTGTTTCTTTTTTAAAAAAAAAAAAAAAGTCAGCTAATTAAAAATACTTTTCCAAATGTAATTATAATATTTTAAAACAATACAGTATTCCAAAGCCAAAGAAAAGCTTCCGACGCTCTGGAGTTTTCAATTTATTGCGAAGAGTGGTGTAAATCTGTGTGTGGAGTGGATCCTGTCCCTGAAAAAAAAAGCTGGAGATGGAAACCCTGAAATGCTTGCATTTTGGATAAATGTAAGATATTATTTTGCCCAATTTGAACTGTTTCTACCATGATATGCATTCATTTACTTGAAAAAGTATTGAAAGATGTCTGAAAAAAATATATGGACCCATTAAAACAATCTGCAAGATACTGCCAATAAGAGAGGGCAAGGGGGTGCTGTAGCATTCCTGAATTGCCTATATTATTAAGCTAATAAACGCACTACATAGTTGAACCGAATTCCTGGCACACATTTCACAGATGAAAGCAGGGGCAGGCATGAAAGCTGTCTATTTATATATACAAAGAGTTTGCAAATTCCATTCCCTCCATTGTTTTCACACTATTTCATGATTGTTGCCTTAGCCCTTGGGGCACTTCCAGAATAGCAATCTTTCCATTGCCAAGTTTCTTAAACACAGATTGGAAATGGAGCACAATTCTTCTGACTAAAAGTTGCCAGGATCCTACCCTGAGCAAGGGATTGGCACAAAGGATTGATTTCTAAGTCTATTCTTATCCTATAATTTACAGTTTTGAGGCTGTCTGTAAGCCAAGTAGGCACAGCTTGTACAGGTAGTTCTTGACTTACGACCATTCATTTAGTAACCATTCAAAATTACAACGGCACTGAAAAAAAGTGTCTTATGACTGTTTTTCACACTTACAATCATTTCAGTAACTCCATGGTCATATGATCAAAATCCAGATGCTTGTCAACTGGCATGTATTTATGACAGTTGCAGCATCCCAAGATGTGACCTTCTGACCTTTTGCGACCTTCTGACAAGCAAAGACAATGGGGAAGCCAAATTTCCTTAACAATCATGTTATGAACTTAACAGCTATGGCAAGCAAGGTCATAAGATGAGGCAAAACTCACTTAACAACTGTCTTGCTTAGCAACAAAAATTTGGGGCTCAATTGTAATTATAAGTCAAGGACTACCTGTACACCCAGGGTCTCCTAGGTTATTCTCACCATTCTGATGCTGATCTGATGGTGCAGCCCATTATGAGGACTTTGAATGGGGAAAATGTTTTGGAAGCTGATTTCATGCATTTTGTTCAACTAAATGGTCAATTCCATGTAGCCAAGATCGTGGAAAAATAATTATGTTTCTATGAAGTAGGAGTTGGTTGTTCATTGTATCGGTTTGCAGAAAGGGCTATGACGTCACGGAGAAAAATGTTTTTATATGCATATACGCACACCCCAATTTCTATGCACATATACATACATATACCTACAACTCAAAACATGTCTTATGAAGATTAATACATATCCATTATATCACTTAATCCAATGTGCATGATTTTAAATAATGTAGACAATCTATTTGAGGTGGGCCTTGAGGGAGGTGAAAGGTAGTACCTGATCAATAATTGATTTAGAAAGAAGCATGTCTAAATGTTGTAAAGCTGGAGAAAACTGAGCTTGTTCCTTTGGAGAAAAGGAATAAGTCCTCCTTTTAAGAAAGAGTGTATGCATCAAAGTATTAAGCTTTTAAAAATGTTATTAGATTCAGTCAACTACATACATCAGTTGTCAAGAGAATAAACAATTCTCTGTCACAAATTTCAGGGGTCTAGAAGTCCATTTCTAGTGATGCCTAAGAATCACTGTGTAGAAAGAGTGGTTAGGAATAGGGTTATCAGATTTCTGAAGAGACAAAGGAGAACATGGACAACTGAAAAAGAGTACAATGGGGAGAGGGAGAAGGACATACTGTTTATCTTTCTTGACATCTGCAAGAAAAATTACTGCAAAAAACGTACTTAGCTCTACATATACATAAAATTACTTTTTCCAGCATCAAAAAGATCATTTTTTTAAGCACAGTATTTTTCCAACACATCTTTATATTCGAAAACTTGCTAGCAATAATATAAATTTGATGATAACAGGCTTTTCAACTACCATCAAAATAGGACATGTGACCTGCAGTCTAGAGTGACTATAGATTTAAAGGGGCTGGATTGAAGCCAATGGCTGGAATCAAGAAGTAAATTAAATAATGTAAATCTAGGCTGTTGGCAGATGAGGGAAAGAAAGAAGTCAAGGATTTACAAGGTCACAGTACACCAAACTTTGAATGACTACTGTTGTGAAAACAATCCAAAACAAAACAAGACACTCAAAAAGCCAGAAAATATTCAATTTTAAGGCTATGCCTGTTGGACAGAAGACATGAGGATTAAAACATATCCTCCTTTTGCTGGACATTTAGCAACCCTAGTTAGGAAGTAAACAAGTTTTCAGAAGACACGAGGGCCTTCTCTTTCCATTACTCTAGAGTTCTGAAGAGCAAGTCCAAGACATGAGGGCAAGATGCTTCTATAAGCCTGGAATTCTACCAAGCATAGTGATCTAGCTCCAACATATGAATATGTAAGAACCAGACCATTCGAACTACAAATCAACAAGAGAACCAATCAGCTGCTCAGAATTTAAATATAGCTCCAAACAAACAAACAACTGACCACACAAGACATTTATAAGCTAAGAAAAATAGGACAAGAAAATCCTGCTGATGATGTTACTTAGTCTGGTAACAAAACGTTCAGAAACTAAATTGAAACAGGCTTGGAGAGGAAACCACTGCCAAAATGTTGCTATTTTTCCTAGAATCTCTTCCCTTTTTAAAATACATTTTTTAATTTTATTTCCAAAGTTAAAATACAAACTTTAACAGAAAACAACAAACAAACAAAGCAAACATTAAACAAGACCCCTCCCCCCAAATTGTGGAATCTTCTCCTGTGCAAACTATTCTAATGGTCTTCACCCTCTGCAAAATAATAATAGCTTCCATAGAAATAATGAGACTGAGCAGTCTGACCTCTTTTCGCATTAGTTTTCTCAGTTAAAGAGTGCTATAAAACAGATGTGATTTGTTGCCAGGTTGATGGGTTAAGTTCAAAGAGAGAGAGGAGGGTGAAAAAGGAAGGCGTCTTCAGAAGTAGAAGGAAGTGCTAGTTTGCTGCTATTGAACTTTGAATGGATGCCATGTGTGAGGATGGAATGTGCAACAGAAGATGTGCAACAGAAGGCAGTGTGCTATAAAAATGACTAAGGCAAAACTCTTCCCTTCTTAACTCAAACAAACAAACAAACAAACAAAATGAGGCTCTATAGCACATAAAGCAGGTTTGTAATGTTTGTAAAAGAACGCCACTTAACTAGCAGAGCACTGGGTTTAAAAGGCAGATAATAAATCATAAACGTAGACCAAAAGCACAGCAGATATATTTAAGCTAGTATTTAGAAAATTTAAAATATTAGATGAACTGAAGACTCTCATCTCAAGATAAGCAAACTATTCAGTCATTCATTTTTTCTGAAGTTCTGTTTACCTTTTTGACTCTCTCTGTCAAAGGTAGCATCTGGCAGGGGTCCTGAGGAAAAGTTTAAGTAGGCATAATAAATGCTTTCCACTGACAATTGAAATTCCATTTTAAGCCACATGTTACTTCACAAGGCAATGTTCAAATATTTAAAGATGTTGACCAAGTTCTACCTCAGTTCTTCTTTTCCAAACATGCCTTTTCCATTAGCCTTCTTAATGCTATATATATTCTGCACACTCTCTTCAATGAAAATCTATATGTTTGAAAAGTCGTAATACTTTACAGGTGGATTTTATCAAGCAGCTGTCTCTATCAAAAGGAAATTATTATTTTAAAAAGAACTTGGAAAGCAAGGTACTTGGAAAGCAATAATATGGGGAAACAATTGATTTTCAAATACCAAGTTTCTTTCTAAACAGGATTACCACTGCTGTTAAGGGGATGGAGGCATTTAGAAAGTTATGGAAATATTTGTTTGCTTTACTTCTATGATGATAACAAGATACAAATGAAGGCAAATATACATGTCCCAAGATAATGTTGCAGATTCAATCTGACTAGGTCAGGGGTAGGCAACCTTGGCTCTTTTATGAGTCGTGGACTTCAACTCCCAGAATTCCTGAGCCAGCATAGCTGGCTCAGAAATTCTGGGAGTTGAAGTCCACGAGTCATAAAAGAGCCAAGGTTGCCTACTCCTGGGCTAGGTCATATTCTGGTGAGAAAGAAGTTCTCTGTGGATGGGCTCCAGCACGAATCTGAAAACTCAGAAGACAAAACCTCTGGTCTTGGTGACTGATCCAGATTGGAAGTTATTAATACTATTTTGGAATTGTCAGCCAGGCATATTAAGGAAACTGAGAATCTAGGATTTTGAAAACATCAGTTGATAATTTCTAAGTGACTGGAAAATTGGAATCAGTTGAAATGTTCTTACTTACCCCATGCCATGTTTTTACATAATCCAGAAGACAGACAATGAGACCTCAGATGTTTCATTATGGTCAATATTAATTGAATGGTGTTGTCTGGAAAATCTCTCTTTAGATACAATATAATCTCAGTTTAATGGATGAATGGGAGGATGTATTAGTTATTTTGCAAATGTCTGTTAAATATGAAAGTATATGATTTTTGTCATGCTATATCATTTTATTTCCAATTATGAGTTTAAATTCAAGAAAATTTTATGGACCTCTATAGCCTTAAATATTGTAGAACTTTATCGGCTAAGCAGCTGCTTCTCCCATGGGCTTTTATGGCTAATCTTAACAATGCCATGTTACATTATTGCTGCAGGTACTACATTGGTCTCTTTCTGAGTGTAATTCAAGATGTTGGTCATTCCCTAGCTAAGGTCCTGGATATCTAAGAGGCCACTTTTCATAGATATTGTTTGCCTGACCCAGATAGCCAGGAATGAACCCAATAGCAAATGTTTTCTATAGGGGCCTGGCATTCCATTAAGGAGAGGATGGCCTATTCATACATTTATTTATTTTTGTTGATCACATAGTCAGCCAACTGCTGAGACTGATTTTGGCATTTTTGTCCAGCTATTGAGTCCTTCCCAAAGACCTGGAATAGGCAGATGTTGCTGTTAATATTAAAGGTATTGTCACAGGATGCAAACTGTTTCAAGCTGCCTTTTGCATGGTAATTTTGTCAGTGCCAATGGTGTTCAAGTGGTGCTCCAGATGTTTTGGGATAGCACCTAAGCTGCCTAGGACTATTGGTGCTATCTTTGCTTTCTTTTGCTACAGTTGTTCCATTTCTATTTGCAGCTATTTGTATTTAGTGATTTTTCTCCAGTTCTTTCTCTTCTATTCTGCTGTCTCCAGGTACTGCCATGTCTACTATCCAGACTTTTTTTATCTTTCTAATGAACAATGGTTAAGTCTGGGGTGTTGTGTAACACAGGGGTCCCCAATCCCCGGGCCATGGACCAGCACTGGGCCGTGGTATGCCAGAAACTGGTGTGTACAAACCAGTGAAGCCCCATCTGCGGGATGCAGGCAGCATGCAAAACCACACCTCCTCTGGTCTGTGGGAAAAACCTCTCTCCAAGGAACTGGTCCCTGGTGCCCAAAAGGTTGGGGGACACTGGTGTAATGGATGTTTGTTTAAATTCTAAAGTCCCCGAGCATTTCTTGCTTGCAGGCAAATGGTATTTCTTGTGGATCTTCCAATGTGCCATTGTTGCTACTTTGTCATGCCACTGTTTGTAACCAATCTGTGTGATTTTCTTCAGCACCTAATTAGGTTATCCATTGTTTCTTCATCTTCTTTGCAGAGACAGCATTTGCCGTCTTCTCAATTCTGGGTCTGTATGCATTTGTTCTTAAAGCTTGGTCTTGTGCAGCCAGAATTAAGCCTTCTGTTTCTTTCTCCAGTTTTCTTACTCTTAGACATTGCCAGGTCTTCTTGTTATCTATTTTGCCTGCTATTCTTTTTTTAAAAAACAAACAAACAAACAAAAAACATTATGCCCATGTAATACTTTACCTCGCCGTGTCTCTTTTCTATTTTTCATATGGTTTTTCTTGAAGACCAGTTTGGGCTCTCCAGTACTCAATAAGCCTTTATGGTGTATTAGCTTCAATGCATCTTCTTCACTGTCCTTCAGATATTTTTCCAATATCCTTTTTTCTTCTTTAGTTGTCTGGTGTACTTGCAACATTCCATGCCCACTTATTTTCTCTGGTAAGAAGCAGAATCTGTCAACATTGCTGCATGGATGATGTTATTATTACTTTAAATATAATCTAGAGTTCCATCAGACTGAAGTGGTATTACCCTATCAAAACCACGCATTGTGTCAGTTGGGCAGCCATATAAATTTAATAAAAATAAAATATATAGGATACATGTTTCTGAAGATATTCTTGCTGTTCAGTGTCATCTATTTTATTCATGAGAGAAGATGTTCTTATAAGGTATTCCTGTAACTTATTTTATTGGCGTTTAGATAAAGCTGCAGAGTAAAAAATAAATATCTCTGTCACCAGGTTTTTTTAATTATTCACTGATTTTAATACTAAGTTTTTGAACTAAGATTTATTTATTTATTTTTAGCATTTTTGCTAAATATTATTGCATCTTTCAGTAGCTCATGAAAGTAGAATGAAATATAAATCAATCAAGCAAACAATTTTTATTGTTTATGTGACATCAACTTTCCCAAATTAAAAAGCAATATTCTATTATTTATTATAGCAACAGCACTTAGACTTATATACCACTTCACAGTGCTTTACAGCCCCCTCTAAGCAGTTTACAGTCAGCATATTGTCCCCAACAATCTGGGTCCTCATTTTACTGACCTCGGAAAGATGGAAGGCTGAGTCAACCTTGAGCCAATGAGGATCAAACGCCTGGCAGTGAGTTTATATTTCAAAAGTCCCAGCTAATTAAACCTATCAAATTCTCCATATTGTATACAAGACTATTAAAATCTCATACCCAGTAACTTTGATGATTTATGATAATTTTTGTCCCTCAGTGTTTGTTTCAAGACCTAATTCTAAATAAAACTATCAGGTTTGTAGTTGCCTAAGACACAGTTTTGTATTTTGCAGGTAATTTACTTTCTGGGAAGATTTAGAGAATTTTAGAAAAAAAGAGAACCATTGAAATCCAGCATCAGAGTTTTACTTATGGCAGAACAGTGAGCTAAAATTTCTGCTCAATTATTTGAAACTATTGGGTGCCTCACCGAGCCATCAGTTCATTTCCTTTGGCCTTCTTGATTATATTGCAGGAGCTGCCACCTATTTTATTCTGGATAAACATACATCAAATACTTGTATGGATTCCATTCTTTTTTCAGTGCTCTTCCAAAAGCAAGTGATGCCTATTATAGAGCTGTGCTTTCACCGAGGTATTTTTCCAGTATACTGATGTCTCTATATATCACATCTAAGAACTTATTGCAGACATGGTCAGTTAAACATTGAAGTGCTTCATTAATACTGTAATCTGAGCAACCTTATAGCATGAATACACAATTATTATTGCAGATGTTTCTTTTCATATTTGGTTCCGCTATGAAAATCTTCTCACTTTCAAATGGAGGGAGATCCAGTTGCCGCTAAACTGGCAAGAGTCTAATCACAGCTTATTCAATTTAAAAAAAAATGCCTTCAGCAACTGAAGCAAACCAGATCACATGACTTGAGATTGTCTTTCAAAATACAATTGAAGAATTGTATTTCTGCTTTTGTGTGGAGAGAGTTCGGTGAAAGAGAGGGTATACACCAAATAGAACAGGAAAGCAACACCATTACGATAAATCAATCCAACTTCATTTGAGAACAGAAGTATACCTGAAAATACATAAATTATTTCAGTTCTTTAGTTTTAACTAACTGAAGCCTTTAATTAAATTTAGAGTTGGGTTTATCTTTCCATTGTTACATATATTTCTCTCACTCTTTCTCATACATTAAATGGAACCTGGGCTAATACCAGACACTGATATAGCAATGCCTATAAGGACTATGCAAAGCTTTGAAGAACTGTTTTCCTTCAACATTTCAAACAAAGCATCCCTTCAAAACTAATTTGTGAAAATCTTCTTTATAAAGGTATCTCTTTGGGTGTTACCTCAGAAGCCTCTTTCAGAAAAGAAACAAAAGAAACACCTGTCTGGCCAGACTGGTGGACCTATGGTCAAATAATACTTTTTAATCAAGGTAAACCTACCCTTAAATGCAAAGAAGAGTTGGAGTCATAAGAGTGTGTCTGTCACTGGTTTACATATTTACAATGGAAAGAAACGTTTAAACCAATAAAGCTATGAGTTTGACTTTGTAAAAATGAATTTGAAATTGTACTGTGTGGTAATGATGAACACGTTATTGCAAAGGTTTATAAATTGTTACTGAAATTGAATTTGGAGAATGTGTATGTGAAACATTGCATGGTTGAATGGGCAAAGAATATAATGCTTGAACAATAGGAAAACACAGTTTTTAAAATTTACATTAAATTACAATTTTAAAGACAAATTTTATAAAATGATGTTGTGTTGATCTTGAGCTGACACTACAGTGGCAGAATTAAGGGAGAAGCGGCCGGTGTGTCCCTCCTCTTCCCTTTCTTCTAATTGCATAATTTTATTTTATATTTATAAAATGTCTGAGTTAATACGTTTGAAGCAGGATTTCTAAAAAGCAGCCCATGTTCAGAATGTTATGCAAAGAAAAATTAACATTAAGAAAAAAATATATTACAATTTTAAAACCACAGAGAATATTTTAATATATAGCCTTTTCACATTAATATTCTCAATCAATACTTTAATAGAAAACTTGAATCAATGATTTATAGGGCACATCTGTACATGTTACTGAAAAATAAGCCCCATAGTATTCGTTGTTTATAGGTGTGTAGAACTAAAAGCATTGATATTTGGTTTCTCCTTTACTGAAAGACATTAAAAAGTATGAAAAGTGAGTTGGAATCATAGCTCCGCAAATCTCTCAAGTTGTGTATCAGTTTAATGTCAGACTGTTAAGTTCTTAGAAACTATCAAGTCCAACCTCCAGAAATCTGCTACTACCTATAGAACTGTGTAGGTGACAAAAATATTCTACTATGTTGTTCTTTGAATGAGATCCAACCATAACTCGAATCAATAAAAACAGAGCACTGTTGTTTGTGGTTGATATTTTAAACATTTATTTTTTTTAAAAAAAAGCAAAGTATATTCATTTCAAACAAATCAGTTAAATGTTAAAGCATACAAACACAAGTTGTGTACTAGCAGCATTCAATTGTTAGACTCTTCTAGAACTCTGCAGTGCCATGTTGGCAAGCTAAACACACGTTGTAGCTTGCAACCCCCTCCTCACCATAGTGCAGGTAAAACAAAAGCTTTATAAAATTAAAGAGGTTAAATAAGCTTAAATAAAGATGTTAAATACAAGTCACATGCTCAAAGCTTCTGTACAAAGATAAACAAATCTGGCATTATACAAATGATTGGCTGGTTCACATCACATAGGATTATTATAATTAGGCTCTCTATAACCATTTTTGCTGAATATGAATTATATAAAGTCACTGACAGTGAATTGATCAAATGAGCCATTATACAAAGCATGTGTATCTTTAGAAAAATTGGAACACAGTTTAAATTCAGGCACCATTTTTTTTCTGCAAATAAATATTTCCTTGTATATCTGCATCCAAACTACTCTTAAACGTATCAGTGCTATTTTTATTAATAAACACAGCTTTGTGACTATTTAATTCTACGTCCATTCTTATTGCTATGACAATGTGACTGTGGAAATATCTACTGTACATACAAAAAAATAGAGCACCTTTAAACATGAAAGTATACGGCTACTTTTTTTTATCTTACAATGCTGAAACCCAAGTTACCATAAATTGCTTAAACAACTTCACTGGAGCACCTGAAGGAGTGACCATGAATCCCAAATCATTATTCTCTTCCAGGCATGCTCAAACCAGAAATTTATTCTAAAATGTCTAAAATGACACCAGGAATGTACATTCATTTTCATGAAAGCAAATGCATGTCATTCATTCTCTTCTTCAACTGGATATAAAGACTTACTCATAGTTTGTAGCTTTGTTCAAGTGGCCTGGGTGGAGATTATAGCAGAAAATGTCTAAAAGATTGAAGGCTGATTAAAATAAGATTAGGCAAATTCAAAATTATGAAGTTTTTCAACAGCGCTTTTTTCAAAATTCAAATATTAGCATTTTTTGTCTACTGTATTGAAAAACCACTCTGTAAATTTTCTTAGCTGAGCAGCTGCTGTTTGTGATTCTTCTTGAAGTCTTAGGTTATCTTGCCTCAAATGCTGGACTTCAGCTTGGAGAACAACCTTGTCTTGCTTTTCCTAGATCACAGAAAAAGGAGTGAAATTATGTTCATAATCATTCTTTTTGTGGCACAGAAAGCAAACATGCACATATTTACTTTATTTCCTTAGTCACAATGGCGGCAGTGGAATTCTGATTCTCAATTTATCTCAATTAGTTTGATTTTAAAGAAGGTAGCCTTGCAGCCTAAACAAGCTAAATGGGACTGGATAACCAAGTTTCTATATCATTGATAGCATCATGCTATCAACCAAAAGAGATCATTTCACAAAAACATATATGACTGAAATGTGCTTGCAAAGAGAACACAAAACAATAAGACAAAACAAGATGACCAGTTGAATGGTTTCTATTTACTATTTATTAATATTAATTTACTATTTACTCCAGAAAAAACAACTGCAACCAGCCTGCCTTCCATTGAGGACCTGTATAGTGCAAGAGCCAGAAAGAGGGCTGAGAAAATATCTACAAATCCCTCACATCCTGCACATAAACTGTTTCAATCTTTTCCCTCGGGACTCCTGTATAGGGCATTACGTGCCAAAACAACTAGACACAAAGAAAGTTTTTTCCATCATGCCATCATTCTGCTAAACACATAATTCTTATGCCTAAGGATACCTAACCATGTACTACTATCCTTCTCATCTTTCCTATTACCTACTCCTATTGGTATCTTATGACTATCACTTGGTTGGTTGTATCTTGTGATTTATGATTGTATCTTATGATTTATGATTTATCATTTTGTTGCTTGTATGTTCACTGAGTTTATGCACTAGAGACAAATTCCTTGGGTGTCCAATCACACTTGGCCAATAAAGAACTATCCTATCCTATCCTATCCTACCCTATCCCATCCCGTCAATACATTACTATTTAAAAAATCTGATATGAAACATGGAGAAGAGCACATATCAGATGAATGAATTGAGCAGCTTCCAAATACTATGTGAATACATCAGATTCATTTTTCAAACAAAAAGCACAGGAAATGTAGCATCCAGTAAGAGTTAAAAGAATATATATTATATAAAAAAGAATTTGTATTGTATTGCATTGCTTTGCATTGCATTATTATAGAAATAAATGTGATGTGTTTGTAAATGCTTAAGAATAGGCTATATTGAACCATAGTATATACAAATGTTTGCATTGCTTATTTCATATTTTGAGGCTGCACCACAGGAGAATAGCCAGAGCCAGTCATAGTAACTGCAGTATGTTGACATTGTAGCTTGTAGGCATGAAACTGTCTTACTGTCTAGAATATAAAACCTTAATATTAGAACTTCACTCTCTAATTCGGCACACTACTCTCAGAACATGACTGAGGTTTTTTTGGTATTATTTCTTGTATTAAGTTCAACAGGGATTCAGAAAACGATTTCATGAATGAATGAATATTCCACTTGTATAACTAGACTTGATAGCAAATTTTAACCTTTCTCATTAGAAGATGATCTTAAGTTCAAAATAGATGAAATGTTAAGCATCTGGAAGAACTGCAACTTGTTAAAGAGGAATGGATACATCTTTTTCAGAGTAAAAGGACCCTTTATTCCTATATTGAGTTTGTCAGAGGAAATGTGGTGTGAAGGTAAGTGGTGGGTATGACAGTTATTCTCCCTCCAATTCTCTGCATTTCTCCTTTTAAAAAAAAAGACCAGGGGGACATTTCTTCAAAGGGCCAATTTTAACTAGCAGTTCATGCCATCAACACCACCCAAAATCATTTCCAGCCACTCCCTTTTTATAAACTGTACAAGATATGAGTTTAATTAATCAGATCTACTGCAGTCAGATGCAGTATATTTATGAGCTGTATATTTATGAAAATTTTAATCTGAGACATCAAGCTTTCTAGTTACACAATAAGGTCTTTAGCTGATGTTATGCAATTATTCCTTGCAGTGTTTGAAAAGATATTTGTGTTAATTAATCTTACAGAGGATACCAAATGTTCAAAAGTCACAAAGTACTGGACTCTAAAATGTGTATGTAATGTCACTCACCATCATATGTAATTGGAAAAACAGTACATCTATATTTTCATACCTCACTGAGGTGGGCACAGTATTTTTTATACTGTTGTTATTCTGAAATATGCAGTCAACATACCACATTCAGACTGCAACAGCAATAGCACTTAGACTTATACAGCTTCATACTGATTTAGAGCACTCTCTAAGCAGTTTACAGAGTCAGCATATTGCCCCCAACAATCTGGGTCTTCAAAAACAATCTAAATTGAAAATATTGAGTAATTAAATTGACACATCCTTTTTGCGTATTTGAAGACTTGTAATCCCAAAATAAATTAGATAACGCAGGATGTTTCCTGTTCAAATTATTTTCATGATAGCCTACTAGTTAAGTTTGTAATGAGGGTATGGAAATGGCTTTTACTCCATGGAAGCAATGGGGCCACCCAATAAAAATACCCCTGGTATACTTCCTGGTTCAAAAATGGTTATTTAAATACAGTTGCCTTCTATGGAGGCAGACACTGATCTGTCTAGGACACGGGTCGGCAACCCGCGGCTCCGGAGCCGCATGCGGCTCTTTGAGGCCTTACCTGCGGCTCCGGAGCCTCCTCCGCCATTTTGGCGAGCGCATGCGCGCATGCGCGGGCGGGTGCGGGGGGTGCGCGAGCGCATGCGCGCATGCGCGGGCGGGTGCGGGGGTGCGCGAGCGCAGGTGCGCATGCGCGAACGGCGCGCGCATGCGCGAACGGCGCGCGGGTGCGCATGCGCGGGTGCGCGGGGCGTGCGCGCATGCGCGAACGGGGTCGCGCGCATGCGCGGGTGCGCGGGGCGCGCGCGCATGCGCGAACGGGGTCGCGCGCATGCGCGGGTGCGCGCGCATGCGCGAACGCGCGGCTCCCAGCGTTTTTTTTTTTTAAGCTAAATGGGTCCGTGCGGCTCATCCGACGTTTCGGATGGCCGACCCATGGTCTAGGACAATATAGCAATGTGCTTCAAGTACTGCTACTTGAATTTATATCTGAGAATACATATTTGCCTTTCAAAAAAGTTACTTTTGCAAGCTTACAATAAATACATCTGAACACTTAGGAAACAATGAAATTAGAAAGCAGAAGTCATGTGCAGATTTCCCATAATTTTAAGAGCAAAATGTGGTTTGCTCTGTGGCCTGATGTCGTCTGAGGTCACAACACACACAGGTTTTTTTTTCTTTAATTCATTTCATTAATGCTAATTATCCTGTTTGCAGTATGCTGACTCCACATTACTTCTGATGGCAAGAGCAGCCTGTACCACGTGAGTGGTACATATAACATGTAAGCTAGTGTGCAGATCCTAGACAGAAATCCTATAGCATCTTTATTTAAACTGTGTGATATTAATGAATACATTTTATTTTTTACCTTTCGAAGATCAGTTTGCAATTGTCGGAGGATCACTTCTAGCTGGTTTACTTTTCCAGTCAAAGTAGTAGGACTATCCTCTCTAAAAAAAATCAAAATGCACTTTGGGGTTAGTTTAAAATATCATACAGATTTCCTAATAAAACATTTCCATACAAAACATACATAGCAACTGAGCAATGTGCAGTATATTATGGTTTTCAAAACCATATGAAAGCACTCAGATTCTAATTCAAAAACATGTAGAGTAAAAGACCCAATCTTATGAAATGAAAAAGTTGCTGAGATTCATTTTTTGGGTTTAAATGCAATGAAAAACATGTATTAAACTTCATTCTCCTGGGGTTCTGGAAAACTGCTTAAAGCCTGATTCAGGTCTTAGGCCAGGGTTTAATGTGTTTGTAAGGGCACTGTTGTGGTTTCCTATTATTGTTAGGGCTCTTGGTCCAGTTGCTTGTGCTGTTTTATATTTTTACTTGTTTTTATTTCTGGATTTTGTAAGCCACCCAGAGTGGGCAACCATTAAAAAAACAATTTAAAAAAAAAAAAAAAAACACACACCATGATCTGCCACACCCTTGTCTGGTCATTAATTAAAGGCTTTCTGTTACTAGAAATCCAAAACAATTAGTCTTAATGACATAGTGAAGTATGGATTAATAGACCCAGCTAGATAGTAACGCCTAGTAAACTTTAGCTGATCTCGTGGCTTAAACCTAGTTAATAACTGGATGGCAGACCACAAGAAATACCAAGGATATAGGGTAGATTAGGAAGTAAAAGAAAAATCAGGACAAAGGCAAATCACCTCCATATTGCTAAGAAAACTGTACAGATGTGTCCAAAGAAGTAAGCGTGTTAGAACAAATACAAGAAAGTAAATAAATTCAGAAGCTATATGAATAACAATGTAAATAAATTTATTATGGAAGACAAAATTCCACAATGGAGATACAACTATAAAGTGGAGAAACAACCAATATGATTTTTCTTGCTCCTAATACATTTCTGTATTTTCCATAAGGAAGGGTGATATTCTCCCCAGGTAATTTGCCTTTGAAATTGCTGGGCTGCTTTGGGAATGGGTGGCATAAAAATTAAGGAAATAAGGAAGGATGTAAATAAACAGATGAAACCATAGTGATGGAACTTGCAAGGAAAGTGGATGATTTCAAGAAGCTGCAAGTGTTGTACACATATTTGCTCACCAAGATTAATGTAAGCAAGACCAGCATTGCTGGATCCCTCCTTGAGAAGTTAGACAGACAAACAGAGAGACAAATATAGCTGCCCAACTCAATTTTGTGGATCACAATGCAAAACAAAGAGAAGAAATAATAAAGCAACAAAACTGAACTCCCTAAAATCTAATCCAATAAAATCATGCATGTTGAGCTCTACTAGGATTGGTTACTGCTGTGCTTACCTAATTGAGATTATGTGAACAAACGCAAGAGAATAAGTGATGGAGTGGAGAAAAAGCAAGGGAATAGGAAGGAAGCAGTCAAATTGGGAAAAGCAAGTACTGTTAAAACGACGACAGGTGAGTGCAAATATGTGGGAAGAGACTAAGACATTGTTACATTGTGTACATGCCCCACTCTGACTATGGTAGTGAAGGAAAAGAATTGGAAAAGCCAAAAGTTTTAAGTGACATTGTGATGCCACTTCAAATGGTTTTCTGTGCAGTAACAAGTCTAACCAAATAAGTTTTGATGACATGCATATGGCTCCTGGCCTTTTAAAGAAAGAAAAGTACCAGAACTCCTTATAGCTCATGGAGACTTCAAACAAGCAATTGAATATATCTAAACTGCAGACACTACCTACAGCATACACTTGGTTTTGCTGTCCTAAAGCCACAGAAATGCAGATCATGTCTCCTACTTCTGTTCTGAACCTTTCTGCCTAAATGGATTATCAGCATTAAAAGAAAAATAACAAAGGTGAAACAAGAGATATTTATACGAGTTCTAGGCCACCCACTATCAAAGGATCTGAGCCGAAAAAACAGCCCTATTAAAAGAACAGATCCACCGCAAATTAAATCATTATTAAACTACTATTTAAAACCTTACAAATTCAGACTTGCACTGCATAACTAAACATTATCAACAGTCACTTGAGAAAGGCGTGTTCTGAAGTCTTCTTAAAGGCCAATATGGAAGGAATTCCTTGTATTCCGCTGGGAAGGGAATTCCACACAGGGTGCCTCACTTCGGAGACAGTCTGTTGCAAATAGCATCCAGATGAACTGGCTGCTATTGGATTTGGACATTCCCCAAAAATTTGAAGTAGTAGAATCACGCAAGAAGTAGCCTTCTTTGTACATACTTTACATACCCATTAGCATCAATGAAGTCTTTTCCATTTGTTGGACTTGAGCCCAAGGCTTGGTTATTCTCCAAAGCCTGCATATGCTGCATGTCATTCAGGGTGCAAAAAGATGCCACCCTTTGATCTAGAAAGGCAAATGCATAAGCAAATAACTAAAAAAGGTTAACCTAGAAATACTTTCAGAATTCAAAACTGATCAAGAACTGTTGTTATCTGAATCCAGACAGAGCCCAAAAAGAAAATGCCTGCAACCATTTCTTTAAATCCGCATTCCCCATCCCTTGAATTTCCGGACAAATACCAAAGCATGTTCATTACAGCTTGAGCGTTGCTGTAATTGACATTTTCCCCCTTATTTATTACTCATCTCATTTTCCAAAAACTCACAGAAATTCTAAAACCAAAACACTTTAAGGCAAAGCAGATATTTCATAAGAAAAAAAGCTTTATATTTCCTTTAAAAATATGAAATCCGATCTACTATTTTACTTGAATAAAGGAACTAATTACCTATACACTTGAACTTCAATGAGCTAAAATTTCCATTATGATCTTATCACAGGCAGATCAATTTTAGTCATAAAAAGAAAGCTGCTTACACCAATGATTTTTAAATTACTTCCTTTCCAAGGACAAAATACATGCTTTACTCTTTGGGAAATAAGCTTCCCCACTGAAAGACATGCAGTGTGGCAGCCAAAATTATACCCAGTACTAAAAGAAAAAAAAAGTATGGCACACAGACATTTATTATAGAACAAGAAAGAACAGAACTCTGAGCTTTTTCCATGCAACATTTGTATTCGGTAGAAGCAAAGATAATTTGTTTTGTAGATTTTATTCATTATGTCTCTAGGTCTTGGCCCTCACCACAGCATGCCCTCCTCTCTTCTTGCAAAGACGCAAACCTTGTATATATAAAATCATGCAACCGTGCAAACATATAAAAGCATATACTTTTTTAAAAAATAACATAATATCCAACAGTCTACCCAGATCATCACCTAGAAACGAAGTGTGATGACAGACTGGCCCAAGTTCTTCGTCAGAGTCATAATCTGAAATAAGATTTAGAATTTTCCTATGAACAAACAGAATCCACTGAACTAGCTTTGGATTATGGCACTTGCTATCCTTATGTGAAACAACTCAAGCTTGTGGAATTTACAGGGTCATGTTGTGTAAACTACATGTGTGGGATTTCTAAAAAAAAACAAACCCTACTCAATATTTTTCATCATCAATCTAGCATTGTTGTGTTCTCATCTGGATGTTGACAATTCTAGTAGTTAAAACAAAGTAGTTGCAAAATATATGAAATAAAATGTGGAACAAAAAGAGTAACAGTTTTTTCCCCCCAGATATATGTATTAGTTAGGCAATATTAGAGGAAGAGCAATAAAATTTACTAAATAGGTTTGTGGGTTAGTCTGGTTTTGATTTATAAGTGTAGCTGAACTTTTAAAAAAAGAAACAGCATTTAGTTTTCTTTTTTGTTTTACAAGCCAAATTTGTAATAAAACACTAGTACACTCAAAAGTGAACTTACTCACTCTGAAAGAAAAAGAGTGAGAAAAGGGAAAATGCCTTGCACATCTATGTACTGAAATAATGAAACACAGAAACATACAGCATATTCTTTTCTCTTGCTTAATGTTTTTAATTCTACTGAATATATTTAAGTACTTTATTTTAATCTTTCAATCTATAGTTTACTAGTACATGTTGAGAACTGAAAGTGCACAAAGCAATGTCCACTTGGATGTTTGGTAACTTTCTCTCTCTCTCTCTTTATAGCAAGATATGAGCATTCACTTTTGGTGGATTTATTCTTCATAGAAAATGCTTCCATTTGCTTTATGGATTTAGCCTTAATTTGGGGAGAAATTGCTATAGACTTTGGCTGAATGAGCAATATCCAGTGTAATGATCAATACACTGACGGTATCACTAGCTGAATAATTATTACTGTGAGCTATAATTACATAAGGGTTCAGGTCTGTAGAATATTAATTTTTAATACAGTAAAGCAACTGCTATGAAAGATAAAAAAGGAAAAGGCTAAAAAGGAGAAAATGGGGCTGTGTGTCATGAATAGAAGGAGTACTGTTTGAAGCTACTTTGGAAAAGTTGTATGAATATAATTCACCATTAAAAAGAGATGATTTGTGTGATATTTGTAGTTAGTTCCATCTGGCATCCCAGAAACTGAACACAAAACAGAAATTCTTTAACTTTCATTGTATGATAAATTCTATTCATTTTGTTATACTATAAGTCTTAATATGTAACAGCTACATGACTTATATCTATCTAAAGCAACCAGAAAAACTATATACTTGTTTCTTAAAAGTAAATTATAGTATTTCCATTGCTTATAAAATCACTGCCCATTTTATGTCTAAATTGAAAATAAATGAGCTAATTGGGTTGGAATGTCTAAACAGAAAGGAGAAATCAAGTTTCAAGTTCTCAGTAAGCTTATGAAGTTTACTAGGATATTTTTCATTATATATATAGTTTTTCATTATATTCATTTTCTATTTTATGTAAGATCTATTGGAATTTGGGCAAAAGCAAATGCTTTTATTCCAAATCTGAAGCTTGGTTTCCCTTTTTTCATTTTAAGGGGTAATAAAAGATAAACGACTGCATATGTGTGGACATACCATATCCAATATATATACTGAATCTATTTATAACCATAGCATGTGCCACTCAGGAATTTGCAAATTTCAGGAGAGGCTTTTTAGAGGGTGCATTATCTTACCATGAAAAGCCAGCAAGAAACCCATTGCACAAACATCCTTCTATTCATACAACTGTGAATTGAAACCACCATGTTCAATCAAGACAATTCATTGAAACTACTGTAGGTATCTGTACAAGTACAGATGCTGTCCTGAATCAAGTCGGCAACATTTCAAGACACAACGTAGGATACTGAGATGGGTTCAGGGGCAAGTTAAAAACAACCTCTTTATAGTATGCCTATGCTTTATTTTATTTATTCTTTTAGGGGAAATGGTGTTTTATTTTTTTTATCTTTTAGTTACTTTACAAAGTTTAATAAATGATACATTGGAAGAAAAAGTAGAAGAGCTGTTTTATTCTATAGTAGCAAAATGTCAGGAGTCTTGACATTTTCTAGTTAAAAAGACCCTGGTAGCACTCTTTCCAACTAACACATTTTAGATTGCTTTCAATATAATGTGTACTACAGGTAGTCTTCACTTAATAATCAAAGTTGGGATCAGCAACTTTGTCACTAAGTGATGTGGTTAAGTGAAAGTCCACCTCACCATGCCAGATTGATAATGTCATTTCCTTAAGCAAATCACCTGCAATTGTTGAGTCATCCTGCAATCATGACTTGATTTTAACACCAAGTTCTCCATTATTTCTGTCAGAAGCTGGCTGTGAAGCTCACAAATGGTGATCAAATAACCACAGAATTCTGTGACCGTTATAAATGAGCACCCGTTGCAAAGCACCCAAATTGCAATTCTGTAACTGTTGGGATTCTGCAACAGTATCTCTCTATCATCTATCTATCATCATTTCTGTCCTGCTACCTGTTTATTAGCTTTATTGTAGCATACCAGAAACTGACTAGGTTTAGAAAAACGACTTTAGAAAAGTCTTTACCTGGAGGATAATTTGTAGATATTGTTTTTAATTTTGTTGTACACCACCCAGAGTCACTTGATTGTGAGATAGGTGGCCATGTGAATATGAAGAAAAAATTATCAATATTCGCTTTTGACGAAGGGTATTTTTTAGTCTTGTAGCTGTATATTTTGTCTTAAGCCCACTGCACCTAATAGTAATTTGATGGACTGTGAAACCTATACAATCCATTTATTAACTGGGAATTACAGGTTTAGAAATGGAAAACTGATGAGTTAGGAGAACATGCGTGGAATTGCCAAATTATCAAATGTTTTGTGTGCTACTGCCTCTGGTAATAACAGGAGGGTTGCATCTTAATTTGTGCTAATTTAGCCGCAGTTACATTGATCGCACATTACCTTCAAATGCTTGTGCAGCATCAACTAAATGAGACCAGTCTAATCCTGTTGCTGTATCTGGAAGGGGCATTAAGCCAGGATCATTGAATCTTGATTTGTCAGATAAAGATCCATCTGAGAACCACAGTTCATCTATATTAAAAAGAAAGTGGGCTTTAAGATGATGCCTTAATAGGTTAGAAAAGGAAAAAAAAACATTGAAATATATGAGCATTGGGCAACTGCTACAAATGGGCCCATTAAGAAGTGGGATGACTATTTTGTAGAATTCAAACAGCTGCTTATTCTTCTGAAAATATAGGATGAAGATGCAATGTAAGTATAGTTTTTGAGTTATATGAATAATCTCACTTTATTCTTCACTGGTCAGACTGAGTACAGAAAAAAAGGCATTATTAGTCTCAGAATCTGCATCAGAGTTCACTTGTAATTGGATATGTTCTCTTGTGCTTCATTGCAAGTTTATGCAATTATATTTAGTACACAGATGTTTTTGAGCTGGTTGACCTGGCAATTGTTACCTGCACCTGAATTTGTCAGAGATTTTCAATGCCCTGGTAAAACTAAATATGACAGCTCATATAATGAATGCCACATATTTATCATCCAACCCACTACCTGCCAAATCTTTTCATTCCCTTCTGCTGTACATTTTCAACTGACTGAAGAAAATGATCTAATTTTCATATCATAGATAATAATCGTTCAAATAATACCTACAGACCACAAGTGTTTCTTCAGGTTTGTTCAAATGTTGAACAATTCATTTTATTCCTAGCTCCCCTTAAAAACAGTGAGTGCAGCTGAGATTGAGAAGTGGTAAAAATACTTCCCACACCAGCAGAATAAACCCATGGAGTTTGTACTACTAGTAGATGAAACCTGTTTCCAAGACTGTGAATGCATACAAACAATTTATGTCATTTACAATAATCTAATGCTTGGGTGCACATAGCATTTTGAGTTGAGGACCAAAGCATAAAAAAAGAATTTAATTAAAAAAGTTTAATTTATTGATGTAGTGGTTAAGGCACCAGGCAAGAAAATCGGAGACAATGAGTTTTTAGTCTCTCCCTTAGAAGCATGAAGTCAACTGGGCGACTTGATCCAGTCACTTTCTCTGAGCCCTGAGAAGGAGGTGATGGCAAATTACTTCCAAAAATGTTGCAGGAAAACTTCAGGGATTCCCCAGCAGTCGATGACTCAAAAGCACACACTTATATAGAAAAAGTTTAATTTAAAATTAATTTAAATGCAGTTTGTGCGATTGAAGAAGAAATTTATAGTATTTTATATAGAAAGAAACACTCACGTTTAAAATGATAAATTAGCAACTACCTGTAGGGGAATCTAGAGACTGTACCCAAAGTTTGTGAATCTCTACAATAGTCTAAAAAAATATTGTAAGACACAGATGTAGTTCAATAAAGTTTCACATCCTTTGTAGCTACAGTTCACAGACTTTAACATTTATTTATTTATTTTCCACCTTTGATTATTTTTAGAAATAACTCAAGGTGGCAAACATACCTAATAATCCTTCTGTCAGCATCCATCTCGAGGGTCCAAATAAATCACCAGGTTCATTCCGTTTCCGAAAATCTTAACTGTTAACTGAATACACGGCATGGTACTATTGAAGCAAAATTAATTCTATGAGTTGGTGTCTGGGAACCTCAGAGTTAATTTTGCTTCGACAGTATCATCCTCAAGATGGATGCTGACACTTTCTTCTTCCTATTTTCCCCATAACAACCACCTTGTGAGATGAGTTGGGCTGAAAGAAAGTGATTAGCCCAAGGTCACCCAGCTAGCTTTCATGTATAAAGCAGGACTAGAACTTACAAATCTCCAGGTTTCTAGCCTGATGTCTTAAACTGAAATTCTGGACAGCTATTTCCAGTTAATGCAAAGGAATTGTGGGGGAAAAGAAGAAAAAAAATATGAAGATGGTAGGCATGACCTTATAATCCAAAAGGCAAAGGGCTTGATTCTACAATTCATGCCTGCCATCTTGACTCTTTTCCACCCCACCTCCAGACAATCCTGGCTAGGTGAATCAACTGCTCCCATCAATGTAAAGCCATTTTTTTATGTTTCAATTAGAGCATATGTTGCCAATTGAAAATCGAATATAAAATCAGCAGATGCATCACACATACAAACACACACAACTTACTTCGCAGATTTCCAATACCATTGTTTAAATTTGTTCTAGAAGGTAAGGTGCTGTGATAAGGTGGCGTAGTGCTAAACAAAATATCATTTGGCAACGCTTGGTCTAGCATTGAACTCCGTGAGCTAGCGTAGGAAGATCCTCTCCGATTGCTACATATGCTCTCATCAGAAAGAGTACGGTACAGTATCCTCCTTGGAGATAGGTTGCCATAAAATGAAAACTAAACATTTTAGGAAAATAAATTAGTAGTCAGACTTAAACAATTATCATGATTTTTTTTAGTTTACACAAAAATAAATCTTATTCTAGAGATAGCTTGCTTTATACTGCTTCACTAGCATCAGAAACTAGAGTGTATTATTATAATAAATGTCTTGCAATTTTATCCTGATATACAAGCTTCCCCTATCATGAATTATTGGAAAGTAAAAAATTAGCTCCAAATGGTTGAATGGAACATACAGCCCGTGCTAAATAAAGAATTATGTTTTCATAAAATGAGTAAGACTAAGTTTTAATACTGAATCAATATAATTAATTCTACATGAAATACAGTCTAATCCTAAAATAATATAGAACAAAACAAATGTATTTCTACTTCCTGAAAATTTTATTTATTTATATTTATGTAAAAAAAAATAAATCAGCAACTTGGATCTTAACCTCCCTAATGGAAAATAGAAGACATTTACCATTATTTTAGGTATTTATGTAACACTTCTCTTTATAAAACAATCCAAAGCATTAAACTAAGTTGCAAAAACATTTCAGGGTGAAACTCTGTAAAGTTAACGAACCGAACAATAAATTAATAGGGGATGGAGTCATGTCCGGGGAAAATCAATATAAGAAAGTCAATATTTTAAAGAGTCTAAAATACATCACCCTAGCACAAGGGTAGGCAACCTTGGCTCCTTTATGACTCTTGGACTTCAACTCCCAGAATTCCTGAGCCAGCCATGCTGGCTCAGGAATTCTGGGAGTTGAAGTCCACAAGTCATAAAAGAGCCAAGGTTGCCTATCCCTGCCTAGCATATTGCAAATTGGAAGCTATTATCCAGGGTAGATGCCATTGCTGAGAAGGTCTGTCTCCATGTCACACCAAGTGTCACTCTATAAGCCTTAACACAGAGAAGCAGGACTTTCCCTGGGGATTTCAGATGCTTTTGGAAGCTACCATAATAAGACTTGTTCTTTAAGGTTGCTCTTCCCTCTATCCTGGTAAGTGAAAGACACTATATTGTCCACTATAAATTCCTTTTTGCCACAACATAAAATTTGAATGCTAAGAGAGACCAGTTCTCAAGCGTCGGTAAACTACCCTACACATGTATCTAAGAATTTTATTCTCATTTCACAAATCTGAATCAATTCTGGAAGGAAAAAAAATGTTCTTTGTAATCCAGAATGCATGACTATTTGGAATGCAAACTATCTTTTTTTTTTTTTTACTATAATTAAAGCAAAGCTGATTTTAAGTACAGCTTTCCAAATGTGATACAAATGTTGTTTTCTAATTTACTATACAAATATGTGCTCTTAAATAAATAAGAAATAATATAAACAATGCCTTTCTTATTTAGCTAATTATGCATAGCTTTGAAGGCAATGTTATCTGTGGGACTGGGGACAAGCCTTAAAAACAGTTATGAGCAAGTTTTCTGGAGAATGTAGTGCTTGGGTTCTTTGAGAAGAGATTCCCCATTCATGTACTATGTTTTGCAAAATATTTCTTCTAAATGCATTGTACAATCCTACTTCTCTCAATTATTCTCTCTTCTTGCTCATTGCTAACATTTTTAAACCTTTAGCAATGGATTTGGGGCATAATAGTCTCTAAGAAGTAAATATATATATTTTAAAATAGCTAACCTTTCTTCTTCCATCCTCTGCAGAGATGTTATTCTGCATCATCAACTTCAGAAATTCTTCTTTTGAGAGAGCTTGCTGGCCTTCAGAAACTATACTCCTGACAGAAGCTTGAAGCTGACTTGAAGAAAGGCCATCAACATAATTATACATCCCACAGAGACAAGGTTTTTTAGTTAACTAATAATGCGTTCCTATCTAAATATCTTTATAATCATTCCTCTTCATGTCACATACATAAATACATATACATAATGTGTGCATGTATGTATGTGCTTAATTCTATTCTAGTCCTAATACATAAATTTTAATTTATAAAACATTTAAACTAAGCATGAAAACTAAAATTAATAACAATCATGATCAAAATGGATATTAAAGAACAGTTATCCGAAGAAACATATTTCCAGTCATGAAATGTTCAATGAAGCAATAATCCCTTAAAATACTGGGGCATAAAACTGTATCATGCAACAGATATCTGCTGACACAATGATACTTCTTCCTTCTCGCCCTTGGCGCCAAAGTGTTCCCCAACACCCAAGAGAACATTCTGGGGGCAAATGAGTATTAAAGAACACAGAGGTAATCCTTCCCCCTTTTTGTTTTAATGGAAGCCATTGCCAATTGAATTCAGCTCTAGGGTTCCATCTGACATTTCAGAGAACACCTAAAAGATAAAACACGCTTTATTCTTTTCAATATATTCTCAAATACATTTTAATTAAAATCCAAGATCAAAATAAAGAACAAAGCTCACTTATCCCCCAAGAATGTTATTTACATTATTAGTTAAGTTCCAGTGATAATGTGTGAAATTATAATTGGTTCAATTACAAAGACATGGTTTTATTATTACCAGAAATCTGACAAAACTGTTCAGTGTAACAATTACACAAAATATCTTATTTTCCTAAAGACACTGTTAAATTACATATTAAAATAATGTAGACTGAAATTTCCCAAATATTTCAGTCATATATGTAAGACCAATAGCTATCAAATCCAACAAAATCAGTGGATATATACTTATCAGAGGTAAACATACTTCTACAATTAGAAACATTCATCTAAACATGATGTTTAACCGTATCCCCCTGATGTAGGGTTCACCCCCTACCTTGTTGCTTTTCCAAAAGCCCCTAAAAACGTGGGGTTTTTTTTAGTGGGTCTGGGGACCACTAATGGAGATAGAGCTGATCAAGTGGCTGATTTGATTGTGTTGTTGCTGCCATGGGGAGTGAAATAGGTTTTTTTTTAATCGGTTTTTATTATACGGTAGATTTTTAAAATTTTGTAACCTGCCTGGAGGTCAACCATGTATGAGCTGAATGGCTATATAAATAAATAAATTTCCTAACTGTACAAAACTAAGGTTTAGTAAAATAAAAACAAGCTGGGAGTTATTGTGCTCTTATTGCCCTCTCCTTTGTTTGCTCTGTATAGTGAGCATGATTATAATGAGCTTTCCAAGAAGAGTACTGCATGCTAAAAATGGGTTATGCAAATGGTATCAATAGAAGCAATTAGGTTTCTTGAATCGTGCTCTGCCATATCCGTATCATGGGCTGTTAGAACAGGGTACTTTGCATCTTGCACTGGGGGTTGGGGGCTAAGAATGAAGGAAAATATTAGGAGGTCAGACAAGGAGTTTTGCACTGTAGAAAGTGAGTGTGTTAGTGAAATAGGCCTCTGAAATCCCTGGAAGACAAATCTGACAAAGCAAAAGCTCACGAAATCTCTGCCTTTCATTGTCTATGCAGCCTTGTTCAGAGTAGAGGAAATAAACAAGATGAGCCCAAACTCTAATGGCAAATATTGTTTAATAGGGACAATGGAGACCTGGGGCTTCAAGACTGCAGCTGAAGGATATAATTGGTTCAAAAGGAACAGAAGAGAAGGTTGAAGAGCTGAACCTGGATTAAGAACACCCCTTCCTACTCAGAAATCCCAATGAATGAGTGGGCAATTTTGTAAAGAGCATTTGTCTTAAAATAAGTACGTAGAAGAACAAATAAAAAGCCTATTGATTAAAGCATCTAATCCTTCCCCCACACAGCCAAGATGTGAAGATACGTTCCAAAAGCAAGACACGAATCTTTCAAAAAGATATGAAGATATGAAGTGACTGAAGACTTTAATACATACTTGTCTTCTGATTTGAATTCCTGAACATTCAACATTTATGCTTCTTTCTGATATATCCAATTTATTGGCATCTTTAAAAAGGGCAGCAGGACACCCGTATAAATAGCACTTGTTATTTTCTTTGATCATTCATTGATTCATTCATTCTTGGCCACATTTAAGTAGACTATTATTAATAGTAGCATACAATTCACTACATTTTTATCAACACTTGTACATCATCATTTCCTTATCTTGCAGTAAACCAAAGTACAGTACACAAAGTATTAATCTACTTAATCTAATTGTTTCCCATATATCCCTAGCTTGCAATTTTTATCCCATCTTTCCCAGCAAACACAATTCCCATTAATCTCAAAAGATTCATTTTCAGCTCCATATTCCTTCTTTCATACAGTTAATCTAACATTCCCTACAAATAACTCAGGTTCTCAGCCAGGAACATCATATCCTCTGCATACAAAAAAATACAGATACATTCATATTCCCAACCATCACACCTCTAACATCACCACAAGCATTCTTTATATGTTTATCCATATGGAAATTTTAAAAAACCAAGGAGATAACAAACATTCTTGACTACACTCCTACCAACATGAAGCATCTGCTAAGGATTCTATTTTTTCTCACACATATTTTTTTAATTACATATCACTCATCCCATTCAGCAAGCAACATTAAACTCCGTATTTGTACAAAATGTTCTATAATGTAGGACTATTCATTTTATCATACACATATATTAATAAATGTACCTGTATATTTCTCACATTAATACATTTCTCAATAACCTGCCAAACAGGAAACTACAGCCTACACATCCCCTGTTGGTAAAGGTATATATTTCCCAAATATTAATCACTGTTATCTCTTGTATACTTTTGATCAGAATTCTGCCAAACAGAATATGAAACAAATTACACAGAAAGTCCATAAGTAAACTTTGTATTTTGAAACTATAAGGACAATACTATTTGCAGTTATATTCTACAGGTGTAACCAAAGCCGTTTTAATCCAAGTATGATCACCTAATTTTATGCAAGTTAGGACTCTAATCTGAACATTATCTTGCAAGCCAACATACTTTCACCTTCACTCAGTAAAGAGAACAATAAACAAAAGTCAGAGCTACTCAGCACCTATTTTGGTACAATGCAACAAAAATTGTTTTCTATGAGGAGGATAAAGAGGCAGGATTGAAGCTTGGAGGTAATAAAAACACTGTCAAGAAATACTTCAAATCTGAAGTATTTCAAAGGTCTACATTTGATTTGAAAGAAGCATCAAGTGGGCTGCCACAAGAATAATCAGTTCTGGATCTCCTATTCTTCAATGATTTTGTCTTATTTGAATGAAGAAGTAGAGTGAATGTTCATTACACCTGCAGATTGCCTAAATTTGAATGAGATACCTAATATTCTAAAATACAGAAATAAGACTCAAATAAGACTCATTTCCTTGGGGAAATGAATGAAAGTAACAAAATAACATTTAACAGAAAAAGTGTACAGTTTCATTTAAGAAACATAGCAAATGCACAGATGCACGATGGGGGATAACTGACGTGGTATCATACTTGCAAAGAACTTGGAAGAGTAGTTAACTGAAAACAATAGGAGTCAGCAGTGTGAGGTTGTTGTAAAAAAATAAATCCAATTCAAAGTTGCTTCAGCAGGAGTAATATTACCAAATAACGAATATCCACACTGAATGCTTAAAAGTGTCTGGTTCTGGGCAGCCCACTTTAAGAAGAATTTAAAAGAAATTACAAAAGATTCAGAGGGGGGGGGGAAGCAAGAAGATCAGAGGACCAGTAACTAAGGTTTATAACCAGAGCTTTGAAGAAGCTGGGCACAATTAGCTCTGAGAAAATATGGTTGAGAGGGACATTTTTCAAAGGATTTCACCACAGAAGGGAAAAGGGGAAAGACACGATCGATGGGTTTGTTAATGTATCAAAGTTGTAGTAAAGCAGATACAAGTCAAGTGTTGATTCAGCTTTAAGTCCATGAAATATGAGTACTGTCTGATGAATTGTTCTCAGCACTGCACCTATTTTGTCAACATATTATTGCACAGGTTTTCTTCAGTGTGCGCATGTGCATGTATGTGTTTGTGTGCACAAATTGAATGCACAGGAAGAATATGGAGTAATAGATTATAAGTTTTAAGATTCCCTTAAATTCCTGTACAAACCAGACAAATTGCTCGATAGAAACTTTATCTGAAAGTACCTAAAAGTAGAAGCCAGAGGCTTTACTCGTACAGAACCCTTATCTACTTTTAATCCTTAGGAAATCAACATCATGTAACGTGCCTTTTCTTTTACTTTTTTTTCCCTTTCATGACCTCCTCCCTTCTCAAGTTCCAACTTCTCTTCCCCACATATGAAAAAAAAAGATTCTTACTCTTGACATTCAGAAATTTCAGATTCCTCGGGTGTGGGGCTGCCTTCTGACTTTTTCCAGCCAATAACATACTTGTTTATTGCTCCTTGTCGGGGGTAACATTTTGCCATGGATCCAGAGATCGGCTGAGCACAATTTTGTGAGACTATATATACTTTGGAGGTATCTAATGATCCAATGCTTTTAGGACCATGTGTTGAAGGACTTCCAGAATGATGCGACCCGCTAGAAAAGGGGGAAAATGCGCACAATAAATTTTTTTAATGTAGTACTACTGGAGGAAATCTGAAACAGGAAAAAACATTGGCTGTTATTTATCTTAAAAGGACACACACACACACAGACGAACACACACACACACACACAAAACCCCCACACAAACACACACACACTCCATAAAGGCTTTAAAAGTCAACCATATGTCATGTAATTTATGTCAGTAATGCAGAGTTCATATTCCAACTAAAGCTGATTTCTTATGGTTTTGATTTTAGTAAGTAGTAGTATAAAAATACTACTTTCTTAGTTTAGTTATCTATTGGGTTAGAAACCTATCTCTCAAAAATTAAAATTAAAATAATAAAAAATAGTAAAATTGAAACACAGAAGAGAACTTCAAATGTTGGTACTGACATTACAGAAATGAAACATTACAAGACTGATTAAATATTTTTTCTAGCACTTGAAAAACCTCAATGTTTGTATCATATGAGTGCTCCTGGAAAGATATTAGAGAATACTATGTCTGAGAATGTCTTCTCTCTAGTTACTACAGGTAGTCCTTAACTTACAACTATTCATTTAGTGACTGAAGCTATAATGCCATTCAAAAAACTAAAAACATGAACCTGCTTTGTAGTTCATGACTTATACAAATTGTGCATATGTGACTGGGGATTAAAGGAAATCACACATTACATTTATGGTCAATGATTGGAGATCATAAAATTATGCAGAAGTACTTTAATCATATCTTTAAATCCAAATTAAAAGTTTTCACATTAATGCCAGGAAAAAGTAATTATTGATATGAAATAGCAATCCTTCCATGGAATATTCAAAGACTTTTGCAGGTAAAAAGATGCAGTGTAATCATAAATTGATTTCATAATAGGCTATAGTAGACAGAATGATATCCAATTTAATCCTTGCTCTAAGGCATAACTCTTCATTAATCAGTGTCTAGAATGTGTTTTATGCAAAACCTGTCTCCTATGACTAGACAGGAAGATTCCCATGGCAGAGGGAGAATCCCACCAATGAAATGAAGATACTGGGGGGGGGAAAGCTGAACCCAATCTATCATTTCTGTACAAAATGTGTTATCTAAATTACATTGCTCAACAAAGACAGGTTTGATATATTGTAAGGCAATCTAGTAACAGTAATTCGAGCCAAATCTTTCTCAACGCCTGGGAATATGGAACATATTTAGGTTTATTAACAGTAAAAATATGTAAACATTTTGGACTAGATAGGCATCGCCATGCAAAAGTGAATTCAGGGGCTCATGATTTACAAGAAGCAATTTCTTTTTAATTTCTGAAATCTAACACTGACAATAGAAGGTTAAAACACTCCCAGTAAAGTATAAAAAGCAAATTTACACATTACTCAGAATTTTAATTTAGTTACCTGAAAAACACTGGGGGGGAAAAACTCACCTAGAATGTGAAGATAATTCACTGAGGTCTCCCATGCTGCCATCACCTATGTGACTGCTAGAAATGGCTGAAGCATAGCTGTGAACAGCATACACTTTCATCTCATCATCTGCTCCCGGAGTTTCGGATGATTCAGCCCATTGATCTGTCCGTCCATGAAGCCCCGACCGACTTCCAGAAATGTGCAATGGAGCCAACATTGGAGCTGGCATACAAGGAGCAGTATCAATTCCACTGTCAGTAGAAGCTCCCTTAATATACGTTAATCCAAGCAAGTCAGAGTCCATTAGATCTTCAGAACCAAAGTGCTTATCATCACTGTTGCTTGATGTGTTGCTGGATAGAGTATTACTGCTAGAATGGCTGGAACAGTTTTTGTCTCCAATCTTAAAAAGAAATATAGTTTTATTTCCATTATCTGCGGTTTAATCAATGAAATGAGAAACACGTTACAAGTTAGAAATGCCAAATGAATTTGAAGCAACCCCTCCCCCATGCACCACCATATTTGCATTATTAGTATTTCAATTAACACATGTTCAAAAACAATCTATAAGATTCTATAAAAATGTACAAAGTAAGGGACCCTTGGTCCTTTCTGAGCACTGATGTTATCTAGTTTGGGTACTGAAAGCAAACAACCAAACTCGGAGAACACCAAGAACCCCTCATTTCAACCCCGAGCTACAAATATTCTCTTTTATTGTACAAAGTGAATATTTAGAATTTGAAATGATAAGCTCAGAATTCAAGAAGGGGTGTTGCATCTTCCAATTGCTTTTGCTGATTTGGGAAAGCTAGGCTCTTCCAGATGACACCGAGGGGAGTTTTACCCTAATTTGGAGCCAGCTGGCATGGCCAAGAGTCAGGAATGCCAGGAGCAGTTCAATGACATCTGGCGGGCTACAAGTTCCCCATTCTGAGGCTATTAACTAAACATTAACTGTAACTATAGTAACTGTTTTTCTCTCTGTGGCCTAAATCCAACATTAAGCAGGTAACCTCTGCCAATGCAAAGTTCCCTTTCACATTCCCTTCTGCCATATCTGCAATATTATTAAATTCATCTGGAAATATTTTTCATTGTTATGAGCTCATTGCCATCACTACTAAAATTTTACAGGAATACACTATACAGACAGAAAAGTTCTACTTAGGTGCATCAATCTATGCTTAATTTTGCCTAAGTAATAAAATCATATATAGTCGTAATCAAAATAAACATTTATTTTGTTTATTCCAAGATATGGAAATACAAGAATGCCCATCAAAAATGACAAGGTGCGTGTTTCTAAAAATTCTACTCAGAATGGTGAGTGATGCTTACTTTACTTAAGTGTTTAAACTATTCCAGGGGTGTCAAACTGGCGGCCCGCAGGCCAGATGTGTCATGCACAGGCCACGCCCACCCCGGATCCACAAAGGCAAAAAACGTTGCGATACGTCACGTGACGCGATTGAGTTTGACACCCGTGAGCTATTCAGTGGCCTAGAAACAAGGATGTGCTCTTTATCATGTGCTTGTTTGAGGTCACTGCCAGAAAGAATACTTACAGCTATTTCTGTATCAAAGAGGCTTACTATTTTTTATTAGAAGAGACTTCCATTTATTTCATATTCAAACCTGGTAGATACTAATGGGTGACCTTCTCTACACTCAAATTAATTTCTCAGAGTTATTTCATCAGGAATATGCAAAATTATGCCAAAATAAGTTGTAGAATATAGAAATATATAAATTAACATAACGAGCTCATTGAACTTTTTTTTTACAATTTACTCTTTATATTTCCTATTTCATGATTTTGTATTGAAAGATTATGATGAAACATCCTTTCATCAAAGTAATAACCTGAAAATCTGTAATATTTTCACTTTTCTTCAGACCTTTGCAACACAGGCTTTATTTAGACACATGTAAAAAAAGATTCCTTTTTGAGAATTCCCAAGTAAAAAAACTTACATGAGAAAATTTATTTGGTGAATCCTTCCCATTGTTTTCTTTCTGTAATGCCCGGTCTTTATAGGAACTCAAAACCTTGGTTGATGGTGCATGCCACTTCATTTCTGCCATAATTAATTATTTGTTTTAATATCCAATAATACAAGCATAAGGTACAAGGTACAAGGGGAAAAAAGCTAGTATCTTAACATTAATGGTTTGGTTTAAAACAAGGATGTTCCTTGGAATTTTTGGAATCATATCTTGTCCTTATCAAACTGAGAGATACATGATTTATTAGCTATGACAGTTCTGAAACAGTTATCACATACACATTTGCAATATCACCCCAATAAATTATGGAATGAAGCAAAACCCCAATATCAATATTGACACTCTTATGCTACGTCTCAGCATCAAGTGAGCATGGAGGTGATCAGGAAAAAGCAAGTGAAAAATGAAAATCTATTGCTCTAAACAGGGCTATCAGTTCCAGATCCAAAAATCTGCATGACCACTTGATAGCAAAAAAGAATTAAAAGTTTTCAGTATCTCTTTCCTATCACCAGAATTCTGAATGTTGTCATCCAGAATTTTGCAGCACAGATAAAGTAACTCTAAAAACCCAGAAGTTTTCAGGAAAAAAAGATATTTGCATGTGTAGGGGGGGGAACTATCCTCAAAAAAAATGTATTGAGATATAGCTGATTCCACTCTTTGTGCTAGATAATATAATTAAATTATAGGTATAAAATAGGAACGTTTATAACAATCTTTGCAACTTAATGAGAAAGATTATATGAACATGTAAACTGGAAATAACATGTTTCGAAATATTAGGTAGAAAAAATTATGGATCACCCCACATTGTATAAATTTAGTTGTGCTGAGTCATGCTATCACTTCCAAAAATTCCATCCAATTTTGGGACTGATTTCTGATGAATGTAAATTTACTCATTTTACCTAGGGTTCCATCAGATTTATAAGGGGGCATCTGTATTTTCATCTTTTATTCCCTAAAACTTCAGTAAGTATACTTTAAAATACACAACTTTATGTAAACATACTAATAAGGGAGTTACAAAAGTTTGGAATTTGTCACCATCAGAATACTGATGATCACACACAGCTTTGCTTGTTTGTTCAGATTGATATCCTGTCTTTTCTTCATAAGCTGACAGAAATGAACAATTCAGCAAATAAGTAATTTGACTTTAAAAGAATTTTTATTACCGTTAGGATGTCTGGACCCTTCCAAAGATTCTTCATGTTCTCTGCTTTCTTCGCTCTCCAAGAGACCTGGATGGTCATGAAGTAAAGGGGACTGGCATCTTTAAGTGGAAAGAGAAAGTGGTGGGTTTTCTCACTCACTATGCAAACTACTCATTCCATATGAGCCACTTATTGCTCCCATGGCATAGCATTTTAAATATGATTTTCATCAGATGACTGAACCAAAAAAATATTTATTGGTGATGAATACAGTTTTTAATGAAACCTGCTGCTGAATTGGAAGTAATGTTCATTTAATAATGATATGCATAGAATTAAATATTTTCTAATCTCTGAGGGGTTCTTGGTGCTCTCTGAGCTTGGTTGTTTTCTTGTAGATGTTTCATTACCCAAACTAGGTATCATCATCCATGCTAGTGATGCACTAGCACTGATGATCTTACCTAGATTGAGTAATGAAATGTCTGCAAGGAAATAACCAAGCTCAGAGAGCACCAAGGACCCCTCATTTCAACCCTGAGCTACAAATATTCTCCTTTAGCAATAGCAATAGCACTTAGACTTTACAGCACTTAGTGCTTTACAGCCCTCTCTAAACGGCTTTACAGAGTCAGCCTATTGCCCCCAACAATCTGGGTCCTCATTTTACTGACCTCGGAAGGCTGGAAGGCTGAGTCAACCTTGAGCCGGTCAGGATTCCTGGCAAAGTGAGCAGTCACCCTGCAATACTGCAATCTAACAACTGCACCACCACGGCTCTTCATTTCTAATCTCTATTAAACACAGCTGACATCTGCATTTCATTTATACTGGATTAGTACTGTTCTCCTTTTAGCTAAGTAGCAATGCTTTGTAGTGCCTTGCATTCAAAGGCAAAAAGGTGCTTTGTAGCACACTGGGGCACAAATATAATATCTAAAAAGGCAAGTGCTTTTTCTGAGACAGTATGGCAGAGGCAAGTGAGAATTAATTCTAAATTTTCAGAGATTGAGAAAAGTGAAAATTGAAGCTGCTAATTTATTTCTGCAAGGGTGTTATCTCCTTCAACAAAAACCTTCATAGACCTTCCCACAATGGATGAATGGCTGGAAAAACTGATGGAACTAGAGAGATGGCTAAATTAACTGCTCTAATCAAAGAAAAGAATACATCCAACCTTGTATTCTGCTTGGAGTTTGTGCTTGAGATACAAAAAAAAAAATGAAACTTTGGGTTTTGCTGATTAGATAAGTTTGTTGTTATAGAAATGGCTGGTACATCTTAAGTATGTAAAAGTAAAAAGCTGAGCCAGTAATGTTATTATTTTATTCTACTGTGCTAAAAAGAATCAGAAGTCAATACTTTTCTTTTTTTCTTTCCCCTTTCCCCTACACTTCCTTTTTTTTCCTTTTCCCCTTCCCCTTTTCCCACTATTTTCCCACTATTTATATTTTATCTTTTGATAACCTTTATAAAATTTAAAAACCTTCAGAAAGACTACAGGCATGTACATATTATTCATTATATATTTTTTCACAATCAAGATATTAAAAAAAAACAAGTACCCATCATATCCTACTTGATGCCTCCACTGACTACTCCCGCTTGGTCCTGGGTCACTGGAGGATGATTGGTTGCTTGGAGAACTTCTGAAATAATTAGTAACTTAAGATGTAGCGATATGTAGTGATCTAGTAGGCATCCAATTAGTTTAATAAAATTCCTCATGAACAAATTTTATATTTAAGCACATGAAGTATTCATATACAACAGTTTTAAAACTTAAACTATGTAATGGGTTTGACTATACAGCGATATCTTGGTACTCGTCATTAATTGGTTCCAGGGTGTACAATGTATTTTTTTCCATAAGGAACAATATATTAACCACAAGGCAACTGACAGCAACAAGTTCGAGTCAAGTACCAAACAAACAAGTACTGGGACAAAAATTCTGCGTCAAAATGCGTCAAGTAACAAATTCGATGAATTTCAAAGCATTTGAGTACCTAGGTAACACTATATAAAAAAAACTGTAATAATCAGGCACTCAGCCTGATTTATATTTCAGTTATTCATTTATGACTCATTTATTCATTTATGGCTTCCAGAGACTGATTTATGTTCCAGAACACTCATTTATATTCCAGTGAAAATCACTGAAACTTCAAAGCAGTACACATTTTGCATGCCCTCTTCACATCTGTTTGTTAATAGTCAAACTACTTCATAGTTAATGATACCTTATATAATGAATTATAAGGATAATAAAAATTATTAGTCATTTATTAAACTAATAAAATTACTTTAATGTTGTGCTCTTCCAAAAAATATATCCTTCATTGAACCACGGATTGTAGTACACTTAACCATCAATAGTACACTTAACCCACTTTCTGCTCTATAATAATATATTTTCAGACTGCATTACTAACTCTCTCAGTCCTGAGCAAGGAAAATCATATTTAGTCTCCTATGTACCCTGTATATTTCCAAATTAAATACTAATATGCTTTCCATTGAGAAAATGCACAGCAGACCGCTCTGTAAAAATGGGGACCACAGTTGCCGGCAAAACATCAGGAAATCTGTTCTCTAGACATTCTCACTAAACCCTAAAACCTAAAACTGCCCAATTTAGAATCAAATATATTTACAGTCAAATATTTATTCTTCATTTTATTTCGCAAGAAGACGTATTCTGTTGTATTGGTTAGTCATCTGAGGGTGTCAAAAGAAGCTCGTTAGTTTTTAATACTCCAGGCAGATACATAAATTAAAATTGCATCTTCCTTTTAGTATCAATATTAACAACATTGACTACTGTTTGCTTCCAGGGGAAAAAAAAATACGGCAGACAGAGCAGAGCCCGGGCTCACTTGATACAGCATTTATAAAATATAAGCTGGAAGAGCGTATATTACCTTGCGCCATCGGGGAGCTTTCTGTCAAAAGAGGTGCTGCGAGGAATAGCAGTTTGTGCCTGATGAAGAAGCTGCTGGCACTGCAGTCTGTCAGATGTTCCTAAGATTGGAGAGGCACGAGAGAGAGGCTGCCCAGCAGAGGTTGGCACCCTATGCCAAGTAGTGTTCCTCCTGAAAGGAGTTTTATACTCACATGGGGTGCCTTCGCTGTCAAGTTTGTACTCCACCATGGGAATTCGACAGAGTTCTGAGCATCCCCTGCAGCAGAGGTGAACATCACAATGAACCTTTTGAGAATCACACAGGCATTTTCTACCATAACGATGATGTCCCATTTCACACTATGCATATTTAATTTATTACCACCGGCATAGCCATACAAGTAGATCACAAAGCGAAGGGCAGTGAATTTAAAATTGCATGAATTATAAGATTTTTTAAAAGTGCATGTTTGGTGGATAAATTAACTGTCTGCTAAATAAAAAGTATAGGCGACTTTTATAAACTGTGGTATTTCAAAACCTGGAAGGTTGAAAGACAGCAGATGACATAAATTGCGGAACTTATAATAATATTTTAGGTTTGAAGCAAATAGTATACCCATATATGTCTGTATACTATTATAATTATTATGGTTAGTTGCACAGTCAGTCAAATGTTTACACTGGATTTGGCATTTTTATCCACCATCGAGCCCTTCCCAAGGATCTGGGGTAGGCAGAAGTTGTTTGACAGTATTAAAGATATTGTCTCAGGACGTGTGCTGTTCCAAGTAAAGCTGCCTTTTGCAATCGACTGATTGTGATTTTGTCATTGCCGATGGTGTTCAAGTAATGCTCCAGATGTTTTCAGATTACACCCAAGTGTCTATTACTATTGGTACTATCTTTGATTTATTTTGCTCTAATCATTCTACCAAGATCATAGCATCCGGCCCTCTCAATTCCTGGCAAATAGATGGGGAAGAAATGGAGGTAGTGACAGATGTTATCTTCCTGGGCTCCAAGAGCACCACAGATGGGAACTGCAGCCAAGAAATTAAAAGACGCTTGCTCCTGGGGAGGAAAGCTATGGCAAATCTAGACAGCATAGTAAAAAGCAGAGACATCACCCTGCCAACAAAAGTACGTATAGTCAAGGCCATGGTTTTCCCAGTTGCAATGTATGGCTGTGAAAGTTAGACCATAAGAAAGGCTGAGTGCAAAAGAATTGAGGCCTTTGAACTATGGTGCTGGAGAAGACTCCTGTGAGTCCCTTGGACTGCAAGGCGATCAAACCGGTCAGTCCTAGAGGAGATCAATCCTGACTGATCCTTAGAAGGCCAGATCCTGAAGTTGAAACTCAAGTACTTTGGCCACCTAATGAGAAGAGCCTAATGCTGGGAAAGATTGAGGGCAATAGAAGGAGGGGACGACAGAGAATGAGGTGGATGGATGGAGTCACTGAAGCAGTAGGCATGAGCTTAAATGGACTCCAGAAGATGGTAGAGGACAGGAAGGCCTGGAGGAACGTTGTCCATGGGGTCGCGAGGGATCGGACACGACTTCGCAACTAACAATAACAACAATCATTCTACTTCTATTTGTAGGTCTCTGCATTTTGTGATTTTCTTTTCTCTTCTGCTGTCTCCAGGTACTGCCATATCCACTATCCAAATTTTTTTTGGTCTTTTTTACCAACAGTTGTCAAGTCTGGGGTGTTATGCGACAGATGTTTGTCAGTTTGAATTCTGAAGTCCCAGAGCACTTTGGCTTCTTCCTTTTCTATTAGGGTGTCTGTTTTGGGGTCCCACTAGTTCTTCTTGCAGGCAAATGGTATTTCTTGTAGAACGTCCAATGCATCATTGTTGCTACTTTGTCATGATGTCATTTGCAAGTCAGTCTATGCAATCTTCTTGCAGCAGCAACTACTGTAGGTGATCCACTGTTTCAGCTTCTTTGCAGAGGCAGCATTTGCTGTCTGTTGCCATTTTCTGAAATCTGGTTTTATATGCACTTAGTTCTTAAGGTTTGGTCTTATGTAGCCAGAATTGCCCCCTCTGTCTCTTTCTTCACTTTTCCTGCTCTTAGTCATTGCCAAGTGTTATTGTCGTCTGCTTTGCCTGCTTTTTATGTACCAGCCATGTAATACTTTGCCTTTTCATGTCTTTTTCTATTCTTCTTTTGTTCTTTTTTGGTAGGTAAGTTTGGTCTCTTCGGCACTCAGTAAGCCCTCATGGTATACCAGCTTCAGTGCCCTTCAGATTCTTCACTGTTCTTCAGATATTTTTCCACTGCCCTTTTTCTTCTTCATCAATCTAATGTATTAGCAACATTCCACGCTCAAATATTTTCCTTAGTTTAGTAGAGTCTGTCAACATTGGTGCATGGATGAAGGGCATGATTCATTATAAAAATAATAAAGAAAAATAATCTTCCTATCCTGATTTTTTAGTTCTACCTGAGTCCAGTCCACTATTCCAACTGCGTATCTAATGACTGGAACTGCCCAGGTGTTAATTGCCTTGATGATATTTCCTCCACTGAGTTTGAACTTTAAGATCTTCTTCATTCTCAGGATGTATTCATTTCTAACCTTCTTCTTGATTTCAGAGTGCTTGATGTTGTCCGCTTGAAGGACACACATGTATTTATAGTGATCATCTTCATCTAGACTCTTGATCTTATTTGTGTAGGAAATCTTGATTCCTTCAATTTTCACTATTTTTCCCTTATTGATGGTGGGGGTACCATATATGTCTAGTCCAAACTCTATTGCAATATCTTGGCTGTATATATACGTAAGCAGCGTTGAAAAACAATTCTATTTCAGATGATGTTTTTCCATACTGCTTCAGTTGTCCATATAAACAAGATGGGATAGCTTGGCATATGTTTTTGATGTTTGACAGATATGGCCTGACTTGTTCAGCATTGTTAATAGAGGAATCAATGCAATGACAAACAGTGTTGGTGAGAGTGAATCTCCTTGAAAGAATCCTCTCTTGATATTAACCTCTTTCTGTCTATCACCATTCATCAGCAACTATATCTTTCACTGTGCCATTTTTTATTTTTGCACAAAGCTTCTGATGTTTCTACTATTCCTGTTAATTCTAGGCATTTGATGTTCAGGTTGGTCTTTGTTCTCTTGCAGTTTTCCAATATCATCTTGACAATTAGGAGCTGATCTTTTGTTCCTCCACTATTTGGGCAAAAATGGACCATGGGCCATTGTTGTTGTTGTTGTTGTTGTTATTGTTATCCCAAAACAATCCACTGAGGAATGAAGGTCTCTTTACTGAAGACTACGAGCCATATCTATCATACTAGTCTATATTATGGTTGATAGGCAGATTTTTTTGACACACACTAATTCTTCTCTTCTCCATGCTCACATCGTGGTGACCTTATTCTCAGGTAATCCTATGTACAATTAGTGCCTCTTTACAGATAATTAAACTATAAATTCACCATGTAATTAAAATAGAAACAGTTCCTCTCTCCCCTTTTAATCCACTTTCTATTTTTGTTGAATGTTTGATAAGTTACTATATGCAATCCTCTATGTCCCTAATCAGATCTAAGTCCAACTTAGTCTAGTTTTATTCCCAGACAAGAAAGCATAAAACTACAGCCTTATTAAACAGAATTAAACAGCACAAGCAAAATCAAACAGCATTTGCAACCTCCCTCCAATATCCTTTACCTCCTCCTCATGTCTCACTATTGGCTTCTAATATTTAAACAAAACAACACCAAGAAAAATACATTTATCCTTTATATTGAACAGTGCATGTATCAGAACTCCTCAGATCTTGAATTCAAATACAATCCTTAACTGTAAGGGAGAAGTAATTGGCTAAAGTTGTTATTTATCGCTCTCAGATTACAAACAGATCGTTCTCCCAGCAACAGAAAGAAGATAAATCCTCTATTGATAAGATGGGCATCCAATGATCATACCCAGAAGGCACTCCCAAGAAAAGGAAAAAAGAACAGAATCTGATGGAACATTATTAAGCTCTTTACTGATTGCAATGTAAATTAATTTTGACTGTTCAGGGACTGAATATTTCCAGAGTGAGATATTCAGGTGGTACCCCTCTTGAAAGACTATAACAGTTCTCTGAAAAAATCTGACAATTGACCATGGGACAAAACCTGCAATTTATTTACTAGAATCCAATACTAGAACTGAAATAGGTTAACACTGGGATTTGCACTATCATGTCATCTACACATATTGTCAATTTAAAGAATACCATTTGCAGCCCAAAAGACTGCCAAATCATCCAGAGACTTGACCTGAATCAATTTGCAACCCATCCTTTTCTTGGACAGAGGTGTGTGGGCAGATCTGGCATGTATTACTATAGTCTGGTTGGGGAAAGGAATTGTTTTGCTAGAAATCTTCCTGACTAGGTTCAGGTGCTGCAGTAACTGTAATTCTAAGATTGTGGAAGAGGAGTAGATCAAAGAGATCTATTCTGCAGGTGATCAACTTTCCAGAATGATGGTATTCAGGGATTTCAATCTCCATGCTCTGAAGGCTGGGGAAGAAGTGGCTCAGGATTTCATGACCTCCAAGTCAACTCCTGTCACAGATCATTATTGACCCAATGCATACAGATGGCCATACATTAAATCTTTTTCCACAAGTTATGGTAACAACTATTAACTTAAATGGTTTCTAAATGGTCCAAGACAAATAATTAGTTAGGGTCTGTATGATTACATCCAATCTTTAGATTCAGGTCCAGGGTCACTCCATGAACATGCTCTGCGGAACGCAGGATGAGGACTGCCAGGGTACCTCACCCAGGTTGTGAGAGATGATAATGGAACTCTAGTCTGAGAAACGCCAATAAAGCTTGTGAGATTCCTAGAGAAACCCAAGTGTATGACTAAGAGGAAAAAAGTGTTGGATAATATAAGCCTTTGTATGGTCCAGGTGGATGGGTCTTATATTTTTAAATAATTTTACACACTGAGTAAAATATGACATCACTCCATCCTTTTGTTAGCAACTGGAAACCATTTTCCCACTGACTTTTGGTCTTGACAATTAGAAAGGATAGATTATGGGGGGAAAGGGAGTTCTTATGCAACTTTAGAGACAGATTGAAAGACACTACTTTTTCCATTTCTCTTTTTCATTTCTTTATTCTTTTCTCACTTTACTTTCACTTTCCTTTATTTTCTTTTTCCTGCTTTTATTCTTTTTTTTTTTTAAAAAAAAGATTTTTCCTTTTTTTATTCTCCAAAAAATTATCTAATAAAAAAATAATTTTAAAAAAGGGAGATTACTACATTCTAACCAAATAATTTCTAATTCAGTCTCTTACAGAGGCAAAATACAGGTGGTCCTCGACTTACAACGGTTCATTTAGTGACTGTTCAAACTAACTGACAACGGCACTGAAAAAAGTGACTTATGACCATTTTTCATAGCTACAACCTTTGTAGGATCCCCATGATCGTGTGATCCAAATTCAGATGCTTGGAAACTGGTTCATACTTATGACCACTGCTGTGTCCCAAAGTCATATGATCCACCTTTTGCAACCTTTTGACAAGCAAAGTCAATGGGGAAGCCAGATTCACTTAACAACCGGTTTACTAACTTTTATCAACTGCAGTGATTCACTTAACAACTGTGGAAAGAAAGGTTGTAAAATGAGGCAAAACTCAGATAACAAATGTCTCAGTTAATAACAGAAATTTTGGGTTCACTTGTGGTCGTTAAGTCGAAGACTACCTGTATCCAATTTCATCAACTCAGCAAAGAAAGCCTGTATATAAAGGGCAAATTCATCTGTAAGCTCAAGGATACGCCCACTAATGTCTTACCTTCTAGGTGAACCATCTTCATGAGGCTGAATAATCACCACTTTGACCGTCACAGATGTGCGTAATAGGTCAATCATTTGTTCATGAGTGAGTGTTGCTACAGCTACTTTGCAAATCTCTACTAGGCGACTGCCCTGACGTAGGCCTGCTTTCCACGCAAAACCAAAAGGTTCAACATCGGCCACAATCCCTTCAAAGTTGACATGGAATCCAAGCTGTCCCAGGCCGTTTCTTCTTAAGGTCATTTCTGCTGTTTCGCATCCTCTGGTTACTATCTAAAGAACCATCAGATATGATAAGAACAAGAACATCTCCACATATCACCCTAGCGTGTAACAAGGTAGCATTTTTCATTATAAAATGTGAATATATATTTTTTCAGAACAGCTATAAACATTCCAGATTTATAGTAGAGCTACTATGCCTAAACGTGAGCTTAAATGGACTCCAGAAGATGGTAGAGGACAGGAAGGCCTGAAGGAACGTTGTCCATGGGGTCGCGATGGGTCGGACACGACTTCGCAACTAACAACAACAACAACAACTATGCCTAAAAGTGTAATTCTAGCAGAGTTATCCAGGAAGCAGGATACCTTTGTGTTTAAAAGACCTGATGTTTAGAAAAATGTACTTTGTATTTCAACATGGGATCTTCAATCTTTACTCAAAAACAGACAGCCCTGAGTTATAATTCATATTTTTCCCCAATTCTGGAATTCAGGATTTAAACCCAAAAGTAAAAAAAAATATTTGGTTTCTCTGATCTCCAATATTTCCTAGAAGGTAGAAATGTTGATTCAACTATTGCTATGATTAGGATTGTGCCTAGTTTGGTTTCACAGTAAGGTTGATACTTCAATCATCTATTTTTTCAAATCTTCCCAAAACTAATAATTGGGGGACTTCATAAATTTCTAAACTAAATAAATAATCAAAAAGGGAGGATTGAGAAAAAGAAAAACCAGCAAGCAGAGAACCCAGAGGCAGAGAAAGAAATCTCCATGATGATGAATTACACCTGACAATTCCTTTGGGTTACATGTATTTGAAACATGGAAGAATTGGGGCAGCAGCATTCTAAGTCATCAGTCACGTTTCTTGAAACATCTGCGTACATTACTTACTTATCTTTCATTCCATCTTAGATTTTGTCATAAAGCATTAAAATGATTTCTATAATTCGAATGATCAACCATCAGCAAATCACATATTGATTTTTAAAAAGCCATCTCATTTTCCTTTAAATGGTTTTTAAAACGTATCTATAATTTTCTGAAGTTTAAAGGAAATATGTAAAAAAAAACCTGCCCTTCACCTATATAAGTTCCAGTTTCACCAACACCTTCCATTGCTTTATTTCCAATCACTGGAGAGAAATAACCCCATACATCATGACAGTGAAACGTGGCAATGTTTCTCAACCTCAGCAATACTGAGTATGGAGCTGGACCTTTTCTAAATTTGATATATAAAACAGATTTTAAGATGTGTGGGCTTCAACTCCCAATTTTTATTTATTTATCAAATTTGGAAAACTGCCAGTCTACTTCGCAGATTCTGAGAGGTGAAGTCCACACATCTTAAAAGTTGTCAAGGATAGGAAACTCTGTATTATGGAATTAAAGTTTTCAAAAAAAAATATGACAGATAGTCCATATGAACTCTCCTCCCTAGATCTTCCACCTGGAAAAAAGGCCACAAAAGGGGGGAAAAAGGACACCACCCCCTGCTATTATTTTGCCTATCCCCATCAGATAATCAAGTTGTAGTAATCTTTGCCTTGTTTAGCCTTGATAAAGCAATCTTTGGATTACAATGTTTTGATGTAAAAATAGTAGAATTATTGCAATGCATCAAACCTAATCACTGAAATGTTTGGAAACTCGTTTATATACACAAAGTATCAGTTTCAGCGAATGACAAGTTTTCTCAGAAGAAGTCTGCGTGGATAATGAACTTTTAAGGAGCGAATGAAATGGTTTGGTTAGGAACTCACTGGAAACCTAGAATTGGGGAAGAAGGAAAATAAAGGAAACAAGGACAAGTAAACAAGGACTGATCAGCAGGTTTGGAAGAAATAATAAGGACTGAGGTAGAAAGAAGGAATCTTTCTGACATTATCCAGAGGTCAGGGGAAAGCATGCTTGGTGGACAGGGAAAATGCCAGTTGGAAGGAAATCTCTGTAGCCTACTCTGCCATCCTTGGGAGGAAGAAATTCATCAAGAATTCAACTTTGATTTAAATTGAATGATTATCAGGAAATACAAAGAAAATGAACTAAAAGAATTTGGCTTGAGAAATAATTTATAGAAAATACCAGCGAGCTGGGAAGGAAAATTTGCCTTTGCCAGATGCATTCTCAGTTTGTTCTCTTTCTACTTCAGTAATTAAGTAATCATTTGCAAACCCTGCTGAACTTGTTTTACTACTTTTATGTGACTGGTTGTTTTTTTTTGTTAACTGTAAAGTTATCCCTATGAATTCTGTAAATTCTGTCTCTGTTTATGTACCTTAATTCCACATCCAGCCACATAACTATCCGAAGTGAAAGGAGTAACCTGAGGGAAATTATAGTGTCAGGGAGTACTAGAATTTAGATTTTTTTTTTTTAAAGTCTTGAGATTAAAATACAATTTATTATCTCATGGTACAAAGTGAGGTCTTCAACAAAGTAATTGGAAATTTCCCTGCCTTATTCGTTCTTATTTATATCAATAAGCATCTTTACAAAGGGCTAGGCTAGAATAAGCTTACATTTGCTGGATTCACACAATAAGGAACTTTAAACTAACCCAACAAATTGGATTCATACAACATGAAACAAGAATATAAACATAGATTAAATTAACTAAGCTTGTCATGTAAATAGAGCTGCTAAATCCAACCTGGTTAAGTATGTTGCATAAACACAGTTTATGAATGGCAACAGTTGTAGGCCCTAGCATGTTTCCCTCCATATTGCTCATATTTCCAAAACAATCCTTAATTGAGGAACCATTGTATTTGTGATGCTATACTTTGGACTAGAGGGGAAAAGGAAAAAGAGCAAAAATAGCCTCAACCACAAGATCCACTGAATATTTTGTCTAGAGAAATAAGTTTTCCATTTGAAGACAATCAACTCTTTTCATTTTTTGTTAATCCCAGTGTCTTAAAATAGTATTGTAGACTTGGAATATTAAACACTTCTTCCATGCGTTTAGTGATACAGCTACTATACATGAATATGTAATAATATATGTAAGAACCAAAATGGAGAAGACAATAGTAAATACAGTCTGCTATTCTAGTATATGACCATCCAGACATATGAACTGAACTTGTGGATGATAGCCTGAATCTGGGAAATAACCAAGAGTAGAATTTTTTACACATTCTTTTACAAGGAGGAGAAGTTGAATCAACTAAGGAGCTGGCATGAACTTAGAAGTGCTGGAAGTGAAGACAGAGTGGAAGAAGGAATCAGCTAGGAAACATGGATGAAAATAAAGGTAGTCCTTGAGTTATGACATTTTTTAGAGACCTTTTGAAATTACAGTGGCACTGAATGAAGAGACTTGAGACCGGTCTTCAAAGTTCTGGTCGTTGCAGTCCCCCCACGGTCTTGTGAACAAAGTTCATAAATTATTGTATGCCACCCAGAGTCACTTCTCATAAAATAGGCAGCTATATAAATTTGTTAAATAAATAAATATTTAACTCGTGGATTGGATCCCTGTCCCACCAGGCTAATAAAAGCAGCCAGGGAGAAGCAGCCCATATCTGCGTTGTAGGGTCAACACTTTGATAAGGTGCCAGAGACCCTTAAAGAGGCACTGGTCTGCCCACACCTGAAGGGGCCAAGCCTGGATCCAACAAAAGTGGTCTACTATTGTCACATCTCTAACCTTGAGGTTATTGGATTATTGAAAAAGTGGTAGGGTTGCAGAGGACTCAAGAATTATCTGGATCTGTGGCAATTTGGATTTGGATCTGGGCATCAGACATGAACTGTTCTGAGCTTCCTCATGTATGATCTGGGATAGGATTTGGATGGCAGGAGTATGACCATTCTCGTCTTCCTGGATGTTTTGATACCATCAACCACAAAACATCTGTGAGGGCTGAGAGCCGGAAGCACAGTGTTATGGTTTTCCTAGTCTTATCTAAGTGGATTAGGGTTACGGTTAGACTGTGGCAAGTAGGACTTTTGCACAGTTTTACCTGATATACCACTTGCAGCTTTACTTGGAACACAATGCACTAAAAACAACCCTTACCATTTCTAGATTAGTTTATTATCATTTGTTTTACATGGGATATACTGCCCTAGCATAACAGAACTTAACGTTGCAAGGACTATTTGAAACATATTGAATCACTGCTTGGCTTTAATCTTTTAACTCATTAGAGGATAATCATAATTAACAATAGCTCTTAAATAGGTGTTGGGGTAAACTGGATCTTTTGCTTTGGATGAACCTGTCAGGATGTAGCTGTCTTTAACCTAAAATGCTCTTGGGTTATTAAGTCAATTGAAGCACTTGTTTCTTGGGCTATTTGATCCTGACACTGTTGCTTTAACTGAAATGTCATAGTTGTCAGGGTCTCTGGAGGAACCATCTGAGGTTCTTAAGCCAGTAATCTGCTTCTTTTGAAATGTCTAAGCATGACAGTATTGACTTTAATTTCCAAATAATTTTCAGGAAACAGTGGAAGGTTGCTTTAAAATAAATTAATTTCTTTTTATAGGCAGTCCTCACTTAACGATGGCAATTGGGACCGGAATTTCCAACAGTAAGTGACATAGTCGTAACACACAATGTCATGTGACTGTGCTGTTAACAAGCGCAGTTCCAATTCTTCTGCTTGCCATTGTTAAATGAATCACATATCATTTTCAAGCATGTCATTTCAACCGGCTCCTGACGGTTTCCCCATTATCAGAAGTCAGCAGTGTAGGCTGCCAACAGTGACTGCCAGACCTTGCAATACTGCAATATCATAATTGTAAAAGTGCTTGCTGAGCTCCTGGGTTGCAATTATGTGACTGTAAGAAAACTGTGACAGCCAGAACTTTGAGAAACGGTAATAAGTACCATTTGTTCAGTTTTGTTGTAAGTTCAAATGGTCTCCGAACAAATGATCATTAAGCGAGGTCATTAAGATATTTTTAAACAATAGGAACTTTTGTTGCATTAGCAGTAAATGCTTTCCAGATGTTTTGATAAGAGTTGGGTGCAACTGCATTGAGACTAAGTATGCAATTAAGGAATTGGAATCTTAATTCATATATTCTAGACGTCCTATTATTATCACATTTGTGCCTGAAATCCACAGGATTGCTAAAGTGCCTTCTGAGTAATCATTGCTGATTAATAAGAATGCAAATAATTTGTCTGATTAAAACTTATAATACAACTTCGGAAGGGCAATCTGCATCAAAGTTGCAGCAGTGCATTGCCGATAGGTATCATCTGTCAGCAGCAAGCTGGTCAAATTTATTTGAAGTTGTTTCATACATTTCTACAGATTTATAAAAGATAAAAAATTCACATGTTAATTCTATGTACATATTTCCCAGACTAGGGCTGAAGGAATGTGCCTGGGCCAAAGTCATCCAGCTGCCATCAGTGCTAAAGGAAGTTTTAAAAGTCTCTGCAATCGTAATCCTGAATCTTAATTTACCCATACAACATTGGTGCTTGTTCTCTCTCCCTCTCTCTCTCATATGTACAAATACAACATGCATCTGTTTAAATAGGCACTGTGATCCAATAAGCATGTTGAGAGGTGAATAAACATGTGCTGATTCCTCTTTATAGCTTCCCTGCTGAGAGGCAGAGCTCTATCAGAGTTCTTTTACTGAAGCATGCACATAGTACTGTCATTTAACTTTATTCATCTTTAAGCTTCTTAAAAATATCAATAATTTTTGACGAATAAAAGCATTAACACATATACTTACTTCTAGCCTTTGAACTATTTCTCGGATGTCTTCGGCACAGTTATCAAATGCAGACAGAAGAATGCATTCTCCTCTTTCGTAAAAGATTTTTATGCTCATTAACCCAGAAGTCCAGCCAATAACATCTCTGCAGGAGCAGTTGAACACAACATTTTTGGACTCCTTTTCAATCAAGACGATAAACTCATTTGAGATACCAAGCAGGCATTCAATATCAAGAGACTGTCCAAAGTCTCGTGCTATCACATTCCATATTACCGCTCCAACACTGAATAAATGAGCATCCTTTCTTCCCTTAACTCTTTCTCTTTTTTTTGCACCTAGTGAAATGAGGCTAAACTTGACCGAAGTTTCTATTGTAGCAGTAGTAACAAAATTTTCTGCTAGATCTTTCAAGTACTCCTGACGTGTTCTGGTTGCCATGGCTCGAAATTTTTCTGATTTATGGGCTGCATTTTCTGCATTAATAACTTTGGCCAAAAGGAAGTCCCGGAAAACTGCTGACTTAGGGAAAGTTACTCCTTTAGGAATTGGTGGTCCAAAAGGTGGGACATCTTTTGATCTTGAAACTCCAACACTAAAAAAGTAAAGAGAGACTGAAGAAGTATTACTGTTCACGTCATGATTCTGTACAAATGAAAAATTATTTTTCCCTAATGATTTTTATACTCTTTTAATAGATATTTGATGACTAAGCAGCAGCAGCAGTAGAGGTTGAAGAACTCATTCTAATTATGGCATTTTGCTGTCACATTTTAATATATGCTTTATTAGCCAATTAGTCTAAGTTTCTGTTGTACCAATGCATCACAATAAAGCTGGTAAAGCTTTAATGATTGGAAGAGATTCAGTGCAAAGACATGAAACTTCTACCTCAACTACAGATGCCGTTCTCTAGCCATGTAACTAGGAGCTGTAGTGGTGCAGTGGTTAGAATGCAGTATTGCAGGCTAACTCTGCCTACCGCCAGGAGTTAGAGGTTGGTTAAATGAGAACCCAGATTGTTGGGGGTAATATGCTGACTCTGTAAACCGCTTAGAGAAGGCTATGAAGCAGTATATATTCTAAGCCAGCAGTCCCCAACCTTTGTGGACTGGTGGCCCAGCCAGGGGAGAGGGGAACCGGGCCATGCAAGGGGTGGGCCGCGTGCACAGCTCAACTTGCACGAGTGGTGGGCCGGTGCGCATGCACATACAGCTCAACTAGTGGGCCACGGCCTGGGACCACTGATCTAAGAGCTATTGATAGTGCTATGAGCAAGCTGGGATAGAACACACTTCTGCTTATGTATAAGACATACTTTTGGTTTTCTCTCCCCTGCAGCCTTCAGATATCCCTAGAAAGTCGGGGGGGGGGGATCTAATGTGGGAGGCTGCAGGGGAAGAGAATCACTTCTTTGCTTCTGTGAATAGAAACTGCTTCTCTAAGGAAAATTCATTACAGACTCAGCTAATTATAGTGACTAAATACTGATTTTCTAAGTTTTGCTAATAATCAAGTTTTGTAGATGACAGAGGAAAATGCTAAAATTCAGGACTTAATGGACTTTAAGAAGCAAAATCTATTCGTTCACACATGTGTACTCACCTATAACACACTTTTTCAGTGCATGGATTATGGACTTTGACAATGACAAAGACATGCTGAAAATGAGAACGGATATTTTTTGGAGTAAAAGGAAGTGCTCCAGGCTCTTGAAAGACAATAGTAACAATGTCATTTCCTATATGCCTTTTCCTTAGAAGCTAGATGGGAAGGGGGGAAAAAAGAAAATAATTAATTATGAAAATTCAACTCTTTTACTTATTGGGGAAAAAAGTGTCAATATAAAAAATTGGAAGTCACATAAGAAAATGAAGTCATATAAATCATAATAAATGTATTATTGCACATGGAGGAGATGAATCAATAACGATACACTAATCACTCCCAAGTATATTTAATAATCTATCTCTTATATGTATTTGAAATATAATAAGCTTTTGAGGAAAGGGAATTGTTAATTATATTCAAGTAATATAATTACAAGCAACATGAAATATAAAGCCACATTTATTGACCCCGGTTATTTTGTTCTACTTTATTCCCAAAATGTAATTTCTTAATCTTTAAAGAGAATATTTGTAACTCAGGGTTGAGCTATGGAGTCCTTACTGCTCTCCGAGCTTGGTTGTTTTCTTGCAGATGCTTCATTATCAAACTAGGTAACGTCAGTGCTTTAAAAAGAAAAGGCACTGATCATGTTACCTAGGTTTTTTTTTTGTAGCACTGATGATGTTACCTAATTTGGTAATGAAACGTCTGCAAGAAAACAATCAAGCTCAGAGAGCACCAAGGACTCCATATTTCTTAATCTTTCATATCCAAAGTACAAAATGGTAGCTGTTTCTTTAGTAAGCTTTTCTTTACACAAAATTAAAAAGCTGATAATGCCGACCATTCTGCAATTATTTAGAAGCAAAAAACTCTATTAGAAATATCAAATTCTAGGAACTCTGTAGACATGAACCTATTTTCTTCTTTAAATGCATTTTCACAAGAGCGCTCCACAGCATCAAACCAAAAGCTACTTCTTGCATTATTTTAAAAGCACAGATTTTAGAGAAAGAAACTACTGTAGAAAACCATGTAATCAGGTACCTGGGTTTCAAAATTAATTAGAATTATTACAAGATTTCCCCCCCCCCCTGTATTTATCTGGTATAATAATCAGTTAGGTCACTGAACTGTAGAGATTCAACTTAGCCTATATTTAACCTGTTTTCAGTTAAATGGCAACTTATTATGCTTTTAAAATGAGAAGATAGTGAGAAAATAAGCATTCATCTGACACAAGCTTAACGATGGCTATAGAACATAATGTAGCTTTATTAAGATTAATGGAAGTTTTGTCATGACATCATATAACCAACTAAAGTTTAATGGACCATTTGGAGAAAAAGGGTGTCCACTTAATTCTGAATGACTATTAAATACAGAACTAGGTCATCAGAATCCATTTGTGTCATTTGCATAATTGTGGTATTGTCATTTTTTCTACCCTTATGCAAACAATGCAATGATTTAATATTAAATCTTTCTGTTAAATATGCCAATTATCCAAGTAGATACAAATGATATGAATTATTGCAATTGTCCAGATTGTTTCAGAAATAATGCAAAAGGTTTATGAGAAGTCCAAACCAAAACCTCATCTGTTGCAACCAGTTTGCTGAATGAAAAGCAAAAGAATAACAGTTTTACTGTAGCTGTAATTCATTTTATAATTGCACACACACACCTCATTTTAATGGAGTGTAAATTGTTAAATCTAAGAATAGACTGAATTATCTTTAGTGAACTAAATTAGTGCCAGTTTATCTTCCCAAAGTGAAGAACAATTGACAGTCAGATGTTGCTACTAGCCAAGGAATAAAACCTATAAATTTCATATTGGCATATGAAATATTATACTGATAAATTACTGTTAGAAAAAAAAACAGAAAAACTCATACAACTTTCACATGCATTATTTTCACTCTGTAGCAAAAAAAAGTGTTTTTCCCCAGTTTAAACCTATTTTTATAAAAAAAAAAGTTGACCAAGTTTTCGTGCCAAATTAGCCCCATCTTAATTCCTGAGAGAAAAGAAATTCTTCCAACCCACTTCAAGGAAAATATAAACAAGCCAAATATATATATATATATATATATATTCTGATTGCAATGTTAGTAGTAAAAGTCAAGGAAGACAGAGAAAAAATAGGAATAAGATTAAATACATATATTAAAAAATCAAACTAATGACATCCAGTGTAGCAACCAGCCTTAAAATTGATAATGAAGATATTGAAATGATGGACAGATTCTGTCTTTTAGGAATGAATATCGACAATAAAGGAACTGGCAATCAAAAAACACACCACAGACTAGTATGTGATACAGGAGCAATGAAAGTATTGGAAAAAAATACTCAGCTGCTGGATATGTGTAAACCTGAAAGATCAGGATTGTGCAGATAATGATTTTTCATGTGCTATTCTAAGGTTATAAAAATTGAACTTTGAAGAAGCAGGATAGACAGAGTCTTGACATCTTTGAACTTTAGTATTAGAGAAGATTACTGAGAATACCATGGATAGCAAAGAAAGCAAATAAATCCTATAACTAATCAACTCAGAATTTCTCTTGAGAATGACCAGACTCAAATTATCATACTTTGGGCACATTAGGCAAAGAACTAGCTCCCTGGAGAAGTCTATAATTCTTGGAAAGGAGAAAGGAAAGATAACAACCAGAAGCAAACTGAATGAATTCAATTACAGCAGCAATGTGTGTACTACTGGAAGACCTGAAAGACCAGACTGGGGACAGATTGTCCTGTAAAAAATCCATGTGTTTGTTAAGACTGGACACCAACTTGATGACACATAATCAATCAATCCGTCAGAATGTACTCAGTTGCAGACAACACCCATTTATATTGATATGTTCGTGGAATATGTCTTCTCGTGCTACATTTTTGTTTGGAAAGGCAAAGATGTGCTCAGCCTTAGCTGAAAGAACTCTGGACTAATGCCTTATTCTGTTTGAGTCATGCCCTTGAAATTTACACTCTGTTTAGTGCGAATGATGTCAACTGTGGTGCCTCACATTTACAGACATTTCTTGCACAGCCCTACTATATATTTCCATTTAACTGGCATGATACACATTTGGTCCGAATAGCTTCATATATAATTATTTTGGGCTAGTCACCCTCTATCAGCTCAACACACCTCACAGGATTGTCGTTGTGGGGAAAATAGGAAGAAGAATATGTGTTAGATATGTTTGCTACTTTGAGTTATTTGTAAAAAATAATAAAGGTGAGATGCAAATAAATAAATTATTAAAATAAAATGGGAATGAAATTCTCAAATTCTTAAAAATGAATGAGGTCCAAGATACTGCATGTATATATATATGTGTGCATTTAAATCAACACAACTACGATTATCACCAAGGTAAATAAATCAGGAAAACAGACCTGTGAGTCCAAATGTAGAAGTAAATGTAAGAAAAAAGAAATTGTGTGTGTGTGTGTGTGTGTGTGTGTGTAGACACAGACACAGAGGCATACAAACATTTCATTTCCTTTTTTTTAATTTGATTTTTTTCCCCACACATTGGTCACTTTTTATTGATTTATCTTTCCTTCCAACTTAATCTATGCAATCACTGTTAAAAAAAACCAATATACAATATAGCACATAGATCATGTGGCATTACTTCCAAAGAAGACAACCACCATCAACAGGAGGTTTCCATCCCTCTTTTCCTTCAATCACAACATGCACATTACTATAGAATTTTTCAAATAAGGAATGAAGACTATATTTTAACTTGCATGATCTCCCTAAATATAAATTCAATGATATATAAACATTAATTGAGTATTAATATGAAAATTCACCCTGTCATTAAGGTACATCCTGTTAAGACAATGTTAAAAAAAAGTACCCAATGCATTTCTGATGGATCTAAAGTAATCTACTATAGGACTTTGCCTTTCTTCTCTGGCTCAGTATCCCTCTCACCATGCTTCATTAACATTTAATTGTAATATTTATTCATTTCTTTCTATTTGTTAAACTCCCCAAGAGGCATTGATCCTTAATTCATATGCACATATACACATATCCAAATAAGCTATCTATATTTTATAAACTGGGCTAGCTTGTTCCAGATAAAGCAACAAAGTTAATTGACTAACTGATTTGACTATTTTCTGGACTAACAAACCACTCCAATCAAGTAGATTGATTCTGTGCTGATTTTGTTGTATGGCATTAAAGTAAAACACCAGAGCTACATAGTAAAGGATAAACCACCTTTCTTCATTCAGTTTAAAGACAGAAGTGAATAGTCATTGCAATGCAATAGCTGTAAAATTTCACGAGAAGTTAAATTATAACAAGATACAATAATGTCACATTTTTCAATCAGACCCGATCATAGTAGATATATCCCAAACACTGTATTAATCAAAGATACTGAAGCATAAGATTGATTTAATTCATTTTTAAATAAAACAAAGAAAAAGTATGGATAATAGATTTTGATTAATCACACCTGAACAAGTGATGGGATAAAATAATGCGAGCCCTGAATTTCTATACTGTAAGACCAGGTAGGTTATTCTTTGAGAATATCCGCAATTGAACCTCAGTGGAAAAGAATTATTATTATACCATATCTAGAATCCCCCTGTGGACATGTTCTACACTATTTATCTGGCAACTAGATAACAACAAGGTGTGTAAATATTATTATACTTTTACATATTAAGGCTGACTAGAGCTAGTTATCTGGGCATGCTTATCAGAACTTATGGAGAGGTATCCCTAGTATTCAAATACAATTAAAGGCACTTATATCTTCAGATATCACTATTACTTGAATTTACAAGTCCAGTAACAATGCCCACAGTTTAATTCTAGAGATGTTATGGAATATGCTGTGATACGACTGTTAAATTTAACAAGATAGTACAAATTATAAAGACTGATTAATGTTTACTAACATTGTGAAAGGGATTGATTGCTTCTGAAAGTAAGTGTTGCAATATGCTGGAGATAAACTAAAACAAGATTTAATTTCTCTGTGGAGGAATCAAGGAACATTTGGAAATAAAATAAAGGGAAGGAAGAAAAACCACGAGGGAAAAAAACAACAATGATATGAGTAGCTAAGGAATACCACAATTTCAGTGACAGATATAATATAAACCTGGAAGATGTAAATATAGGAAGGCTAAAGGTTATTGCCCAGTTTCAAATTCAACAAAGCTATAATAAACAACACTCAACATAAAGTAGAGCTTTTTCTTGCCGCTGCCTACAATTGGAAACAAAACCTATTTAAAATCAAAATTTGAGAACAGCTAACTAACCATTTCCAGCGGACATGTCCTTGTGCCACTGCCTGCATTTCATGGCCCACTTATAGCTTAAACTAGGGGTCAAACTGCCGGCCCGCGGGCCAGTTGCATCATACAGAGGCCACGCCCACACAACCTCCAGCAATGCGAAAAAAGTCACGATACGTCGCGACACATCACATGACGCGGTGAGTTTGACACCCGTGGCTTAGACAATCAGAGCACAGCTTTAAATATTTGACCCTGGAAGCAGTGTTTTCCTTCTCATTCTATCTCTAGACACCAAATGCAGAAAATGTAGAGATATGTTGATGTGCATGGGACAGAAAACTTGAAATGATCTGTTCTGCATCAGCAAACTTGGATCTGTTGTTGGTACTGCCCCCTTCCATCCAGTCCCTGATCACCTTTCAATGACTATCCTGGCCACCTTTTGGTCAATATCCGCTTCCTTTTTGGCCATTGGTTCCTCTCCTCACATCATGTTCTTAGATAATTTACAGCTCCCACAGTTAATGCCCTTTCACAGCACAAGTTCTTCAAGTCACCTATCCAGCACTGCACAAATCCTGATGAACACAAGATGACATCCAAGAAACACACACATATAATTCATTTAAAAAGTTCAATCAGTTAATGAAAAGAAAAAAAATAACAATTTGCAGATAATGTTGGGCAGAATCAAAATTCAGTCAAGGTATTTTTGTATTTATTTATTAAATTTATCTGTTGCCCATATCATCAAGAGTAACCCTGAATTTCAGCCCTTTAGATGTTGC